>JAZKJV010009989.1:0-89372 GCA_037367405.1 Ottelia alismoides | reverse complement strand
TAAATAGGTAAACCAAAGGTCATGAGTCCAACTCCCACTGCCAACAAAATTTTTAAATAAATTTTAAAAATTAAATGTGGTTCAACTTCGGTTGAACCTGGTTAAATCGGATCAAAAAATAGATTGAACTAGACGGGTGAATTAAAATTTGAATAGTGAACTGAACCGACATAAACCGATTAACCGGACCAATCTAGGCCCGATTCACCGGTCGAACCGGTCGGTCTGGTTTCAAAAACACTGGCATGGATTGTGAGTTTGACTGCAAGGGTTGTTTGCATCACAACCCCTGTGATCTTTATAACTACACCATCACCCCTCGTAGTTATATCATGACTTATTTATATCTATATCTATACTATATACTAAAACGGGGTTCTTCTCCCCCACTCCCGTGCAACTGCCACGTTACAACCTCTGCGAAGGCCATGCCTTTCCTTTGCCCATCTCTCTATTTGCCAGCGACACCCCTCCTCCTTAATTACGGTTTATTCTAATAGCATGTGGATGCTCATTCCGTCCTTCCGATCCATGCACGTGGCTGTTACATCCCTTCTTCTTTATACACCTCATGAATCTCTCCACAACGCTCACGCCGACACTGCCTACCGCTTTCTTGCGAGAAAAAGTTTAATCTCTTAGCACCTCCTCCTCTCCGGATCTCGATCTCTTCGATCCGATATTCTCTACATGTTCTCATCTCTGTGATCTTGCCCGTAGGTATGTATGCTCGGTTCGATCAACCACTCGCTCGCCAACTTCGTGGATGCCTTCCTCTAAAGCCTCCACGAAATGTCTTGCAGATCTCCTCTCCAGCTCATTCGGACAGGCACTCGCTTGCCGACGCCTATGACGACTTCCAAAAGTGGTAAAATCTCAACTTGCAGTCTCTCCAAGCAATCGCTTGCTCGCTGGACGTTGCCGTCATCTAAATCAGTACCTTCTCATCTTTCAGTTTTTCCGAGCAACCGGTCGCTCACCTACGATGCCTTCCACTAAAGAGGCACCTTCTCAACTTCTGGTATCTCCGAGCATTCGCTCATTTGACAGTAGCTCTATATAAAGTGATACCTATTACAATTGCAATCTTTGGACAATCGGATACTTGAGATGCTACAAGTGGTCCAGTGGAATACTGTCTCATAATTTCGTTGGCAAGTCGGTATGTCTTCCTTCTCGATATCTATATTACTATAGTTTTGATGTTCCTTTCTTTTAAAGATTCAAGCACTCCTTTCCTGTTTTCTTATATAAGAATGAGATGAATACATCACCATGTCCTAAGAATTGCCATATGAGTCAGCGATACCATTTTATTTGACTTTAAGTGTCACAAAAGGAAGAGAGGGTTCACAATATGTAAATAATCAAAATCGATTAAATCCATTATAGTAGTGAAAAGTCACAGGATATATCTTTCCGAAACGCAATAATTCCACAAATAAGTCCCTCCATCTAAATGACGAAGGTCGAATGATTATAAAATATATAATACCAATTCCTAAACATCTTCTGTGATTCTTCTTTCATGGAATTTGACTTTAATATATGACGTTGAATGTAGTTTTTAAATTTGATAATTCTAATCTAATAGATGTATGTTAAATTGTTTTAACAAATATGTTAATTAGATCAACCTTACATGCCCCAATATCATTTTTAAAAGCTATGTTATAATATTGAAATTCAGTTTTTGTCGCAAAAACATTACATCGTAAAGGATTTTACTATTTTAAGGCAATCCAAGCATGGTGTAATGATATAGTAGGGATGTGCACTTTGTGCATTTTGTATTTTATCTCCCCTTTTCAATTAGTCTGAAATATATATCGTATTAGCATTTCTTTAGCACAGAAGTTTTCTATAGGATCCCAATATACTGCAACTATTATTCATAGTATATTTTGGCAATCTTTGTTGTCTTCATATGCAATACATATTACTATGCAATACGTATTAGTATGCAAGTAATATGTAAAGGACAACACCACCAAACTTCCGAACTTTGGAGATATTGCTAGCATAGGTACTTCTTAAAGGAAACCAACCACATATTCATAGACTTATGAAAAATAATTAATGTCTGACAAGATAAATGTGATATAGATGAATGACTCCACCGCAACAGGACAAGCAACAACGCACACGGTAAATCATACTTCCTATTGGTAATGTATTTCAAGATATTTTCTAAATAGTTCTTCAGTTTCAGCCATTTTTAGTATTTTATTATATAATCCATAGGTTCAAAGGTTTGTCAATTCCTAAATCTATTATTTATAGGAAAGGAAAAGAATATAGTGGTTGTTATTTTCTAGCATTTTTACGCAACTTTTATATTTCAAGAGTTACTATATATTATGCACCATTACTGTAGCAATCAAAATGTGTTAATTTTGATGTGTAAGGATACTAAATCTACTAAACGAGAATCTAACATATATCAAGCATTTGGGAATACTTCTCCTATTGATGATGCCCAAATTATTTTTGCATGGAATAACAAAGCACATAATTGAAGTATTTCCATTTTCTTCAGCAAAAATAATTGGCACTTCTGAAGTGTAGATATACTAAATAGATTAAATGAAAATCAAAGATCGATCAAGGGTTCGGGAATACTTCTTCATACCCATATGCCCAAACTAATTCTAGATGGAATAACATAGCACATAATTGTGGTTTTGCCTATTTTCTACAACGAAAAGATTATCAGTAGTTGATCCAAAATCATATTTCGAGTAATTCACATGATGGTTGTTTCGTAATGCAGATATTGCAATACTCTCTCCATCTGGGATTTCATCTACTGTGCAAGGTTCTCTCAACCAAGATAACGTTCAATCTCTTCTATCTGCGCGTCTGTTTCTAACGCAATGTTCTCTCTATCTAGATGACATGAAAAAATAATTGTAATTTTTTAAAACTATTCATGACATCATTCATATATAATAATTTTTAAGTAGTAGATTTTTTATATCAAATGAATCATGCATAATAAACTAATTATGAACATTCTATCTAATTATGAATATTCTATCGTATGAGTATTATTCTTTGTAACATCTTATTAATTAGTGATTAGAAAATAATTATGAACCGTATAGACATATTGCATAATACAAATAATGTAATATTTAATACAAATAAAAATAATACAGTAACTATGTATTTTTAAAATAATAAAAAATTGACATAATTTAATTTTTTATAATATAATAATGTATTTTGAAATAACTTAAATTATAAATAAGAAAGAATTTTACTAATATATTAATTAATTAATTAAAGGCAAAGACATATAATATTTATATCCTTTATAAAATTTGAAATGTATATTATAAAATTCTTTTTAAAAATTTTTTCCATTTAAATCTACTAATTTGAAAAAAAAGTCATTTTAATTTTTTTAAACTGTTATTGACATGAAAAATTAATCGTATTTTTTTAAAACTATTCTTGACATCATCCATTTGTAATAATTTTTAAGTAGTACATTTTTTATATCAAATGCATCGTGCAGAATAAACTAATATGTATATTCTATTGCATGAATATTATTGTTTATAACATCTTATTAATTCATGATTTGAAGCTAATTTTGAATAAGCATATACATCTTACATAATACAAATAATTCAATATTTAATACAGTTTAAAATAATCCAATAACTGTGTAAAATAATAAAAAGGAAAAGTGTCATAATTTTACATTTTTTGTAATATAATAATAATAATGTAGTTTGAAAGTAACTCACGTTATAAATAATAAATCTATACCTATACTAATACATGGTTTCTTTCCCATGATGATCATGTGACTTCCCCTCTCGCTTCCCTCTTCTCCTTCTTGGCTCCTTTTTTTTGTTTCTCCGTTCTATATTAGGACGCTCAGTATCTCTCCATCCTATATTAGGACACTCTCTCTCCCCGCATTCACACTCTCTATTCTATATATGATAAACTTAAAAACTCCCTCTCACTTCTTTCTTTCACTCTTCCTTATTTAAATCTAATAATATTTATTCAATATATTCTATTCTTTTAGTTTTTATAATGTAATTGTAAAATTAAATTAATTATATATGTATATTAAAATGAATTCATATTGATAATTAATTCTATATGTAATACTAGATTTATGTAATTTGATTTCCCAATTCTCAACCATGTCTTTGTCATTTGATCCAATAGCGTTCCATTAGATCGGAACAGATTTGATAAATACTGATAACTCTCGGATAGAGTATTAGAACAGAAAGACCCAGTATATAATGAGCTATTGGTTCTAAGCCATCTTTGACAATGAATCAACAATTCAACGTGCTTTTCTTGCGTATTCTTGATGAACCAACGTTTATATATAGATGTTTGAGAAGTAATAAGCCCATATACTAAAAAATATTTCAAAAAATAACTTTGAATTAATATTATTTATTTTAATTGTTTAATATATTAACATTAGATAGGAGATTCACAAATAAAAATTTTAAAAAACTAACCCAGCAGAGCGCGAGTATAATTTCATTATCGAAGTATATTATACAAGTATAAAGTAAGCATTAATTATCCTTACATTATGCTTTGAATCACATGTTAATTCAAAGCCTAACATAAATAATTTTAAAAATATATAACAAAATCACCTTCCATGATTGAAATAAGAAAGGTATGCTAGAGAAGAGAGATAAATACCTTTAGATGATGGTCATAATTTTTAGAGAAGAGGAAACTTGCATTTATTGAATAAATAATGATACATACTAATGTTTCTCCACCACCATCACCACTAAATTGATCTTTGAGGTTGTTTGCATGATCATGATAGATTGATAATAAATTATTAACATTAATTCTTTTAATATATTTATATCTTAGTTTACCTCCATGTATCTACTAATATATATAGTGATAATAATAGTAAAGTTAAATACGTCATTATGTATGAATTAATAATGTTTCAATTATTAAATTTTATGTACAATATTCTCTTTTATATTTAGATTAATCTTCTATACAAAAAAGAACTAAATTATTAATTGCTGCTTCACATATTTTATTTAAACAGGCCGCCGCGAAGCGCGGGTATGCTCCCTAGTATTATACTAAAGTTGGGTTTTCAAGCTACTTCTTGCATGTGTATCTACTGTCCTCCCTCCATTGTTCTCATTTTCATATAATAAAATGGTTGGGTATACGATTCATTAGGAACTGCGTGTGGGCAGGTGTCGCTTGACACGCTCCCACATCTGTTCTTTTGTTGAACAGATATGCTGCATGCATGTCTAGATTTTGATTTGTGAAGAAACCCTAAGGGTCTGTTTGGTTATAGGGTTGGGCAGGGTTGGGTTGGCCCAACCTGGGTTACCCCTCCGACCAAACGGCCCAATCTTCCTCACAGTTTACTATTCACAGGGGTACCCTTGCCCAACCCAATCCTGTCCAACTCTGCAACCAAACAGAAAAGGTTTTCGCATCCGTCTTCTGTTTTGGTATGTTTTGAAACTATGTCTTCGCGATCTTGGTTTGAAATCTTTTGAATCTCTATGGTGCTTAGACAAGAGGTTTATGACAAGCAGGGTATGTTTTCATTAACTTCAGCATTTTTCCTTACTAATTTCTTACCTCTTTGTGATGTTGTTGGAGAAATTACATATATTTAGACATTGTTTTTAGTTTTTAACCGGATATTTGTTGTAAAAAGGTTTGCAATGAGCGTGGTATGTTTCTTTAATGTCGGCATCTTTAGTTACTAATTTCTTACCTTTCTGTGATGTCGTGGGAGGGGTTTCGTATATTTGGGCATATATTTCGGTATAGGTATTGGTGTTGTTGCTATGCGCCCTTGATAAATGACATTGATGTTGTTTGATGTGTCTTTATCGGGAAAATAATGATAAAAATTGATTTTTTGAGTCTTATGGATGCCGTGATTTTTGCGATATATGGTAGAAATCTTATGTCTCCCTCTAGTGCTTAGGCGAGAGGTTTACGGTGAGCATGGTAAGTTTTCTTTAACTTCAACATTTTTTCCTTACTAATTTCTTACCTCTGTGTGATATTTTCGAAGGGATTTCATATATTTAGACATTATTATTAGTTTTTTAATCTGATATTTGATGGAGAGAGGTTTGTGGCGAGCATGGTATGTTTTTTTTAACCTCGGCATTTTTCCTAGGTAATGTAGTTTAATATTTGACATGTTGAATCATATATATTTTAGAATGAGCTGGTTTAAATCAATCTTAACCTGATGATTATCAATTATTTCAATTCAATTCACTATTTTATTGGTGTAAAATATTCAATATCAAATAATGGAAATTTTGAGTTACTGTTTTAAAATTCATGGATTTATACAGGATTTTTGGTATTTTCGACTGCTACAAGATCAACGATGACATAAGCTATGGCTATTGTTGCTGACACGGACATGTGGAATTGTTACATCTACTAACTTCATCTTCAACAAGTGTATCTATATTTCAATAATTCTTTTTTATTTATATAGTAAATTATGTCTCTTTCTCATAAAGACTAAGGGTTAAAAACAAAAAACAAACAAATCTCACCATCTCTATAATAGGTATATACCTCATTTTCTCTCGAAGTTATCGGAACTATTCGTAATAAGGTATTAGTTGCAATTGAAAAGATCTTATCAATGAAAGTTTCATTTATCTGAAAACTAGCATAATTTGCAATCTATTTTATAATTCTCTTCATTTCCTCCAATGACATGTTTGAATTGACGGAAAGGAATTATGATGAAATGGAATGAGTTAATGAACGGAAATGAATTAGTCTTTCCAATATAGTGTTTGGTACAACTAAGGAAGGGAATCAACCAAAAGGGTTCCGAATCCTTTCTTGTGTTTGTTATCTCCATATATAAATAGAATAGAATTGGACAACTTGATGTTTCTATCTACCCTTATTCTACTATTATGAAATACATACCATTTTCCTTCAAATTTTAAAAATGTCATTATTAGCAAAAATCTAAGCAACTATATTTAGAGTTATCGACTCATTACAAAATATTGGTAAATAGGTACCATGTTATTTAAAACAAATAAAAATCCTAATATTAATTTGAAAACTAATTACTTCAATCTTGGAATTCTCAGATAAAAGTCCTCTATGTTATTGTCCGAAAGAGTGAAGAAGACATCTATTGCATCTGTATCATGAGCCAACTTCAAGTAAGATCTGTCACTCTTTTTTATCAATGCTCCTTTCTGAAATTCCCAAAAATATCTAGATTTGAAGATGTTGTCGACTTTATGTGTTTTTGCTTGTACCAACTTCAAGAGAGATTTGATTAATTTTTTATCTTCTTCTTCTATCCATTTTCTCTCATTCTTACCGAGAACAAAACTCCCATCAACATTTTAACTCATACATATTCAACAAATTCAATATTATATTTTTTTGGAAAATACACCAAAATGGGAAATAAATAAATGTGAGAAAAACACATGAACTATAAAAGGTGGTTTCTATTACCACTAGAACCATGTATTAAGCATCTCGTTAGCCAAATTGTCTCTCTGTGTGTTCCACCATCCGATGCTTCAACAATTATTATTAGATCGACATTGAGGCATCGTGGGACAAATAGATAGAGCTTTATTTTTCGTCCATTTAGGGCGAGTAATTTTATTTAATTTGTTACTATTTTATTTTAAAATAAAAAGATCGCATGTGAATATCCCACACAAGGATGTATACAGTGAATGTAGAGGGCATCAGTTCTGCTTCATAGTGAATATGTCATGCTGGAGTTGGAAGATCTTCGTCTTGTTCCTCGCATGAGAAAATATTGTCGCGAGGATATCCCACATCGCCTTAACAGTAGGCTGATGTAACATATCATCGGCAATCTTAATCGTCAATGTTCCTGAAAGCCAAACTTTTGCATATGAGTCGTCCGCGTCCCATGAGGCGTTTACCCCAGTCTTCTCCACCGGCTCCTCGGTAAGAACGTGTTTCTTACTATTTGATTTCATAAGGCTCATGAATTTCATAGCCCAGAGCTCATAATTTATCCCGTCCATTTTAACGATAGGCGTTGGACCTTTGAATGCACCTGTGGAGGGTACATCAACTTTATTCTCAGATATCTTGCCGGAAGTAGAAAACAAGGGTTTCGTAGACCAAAATGTGAATGTTTGCACAAATATACGCAGATTTTGGTGCATATGTAGACTTATGCCCCTAAATCCATCAATGAAATGAAGAGAACAACACCAATGCGTGGAGGAGTGGCACACGAAGGAGTCATGCGTGAAGGACATGCGCACAAGGGTGGCGGCGCGAGAACGTGCTAGGCGACGCATGTGGAGGCGTGCAAGGTGGCACGCGTGGATAGCACACGTGGGCGGCATGCGGCAGCAATGCGCGAAGATGGGGCCGGCGTCGCGCAGAGGGGGGGGACACGAGATGGAGTTAGGGTTTTAGATACGAGAGCCCCAGTCTAAGACCGCCACTCTGATACCATGTTGGGAGAAAAAGAAAGGTTGTTTATTCTTGTAACCCTAGGCTCTCTTATATAGGGAAGAGACCTATGGGTTAATTACATAAGATAAACATTAAAAAATAAAATAACTGAAAAGATACACGAAATGTAGAAATATCTCAACATCCATAGTGCACCAAATCTTGAAACGCTCAGGATTGAAGAAACGGTTGTAACTCATTACTAACAGCTATCTTGCATCAACAGCTCTGAAATATTACCTGCTTTAACCTGTGATTTTGATTTTTTCCTTTTTTTTCCCCTTTGTTGAAACAGCTATCTTCACAGTTTAGTAAGGAAGTCATATCACGGTTAATGAATATATTGCCATTTGATTACGTGGACCGTCTAAATGGCATTGAGATCGACCAATACGTGAATAGCTCTAATTGCCTCTGCGACAGATGGAAGTTCTCCTTCACTAGTGGAAACCATAGGGGGAAAACCCTGGAAACTTGAAAGGAGTACCATCAGAAGACTGCTATAGTTTTCTTTGTATGATGTATGGACGAAAAAGAAAAGGGATTTCAGTAGCCTTGTGATATATTTGGTACATTTATTTATATTAAAGGTTTTTTAAATTTAAGCGAATGTACTCCTCAAAATTGGCTTGAAATATCTGAACCTCCGTGTATAACCTGTGTTGAATCAGAAATAGGGTTTGACGAGGAAATCAAGGAACTCCAAAGCAGGATCCGAGTACTGATCTTCACAGCTCTCTGTTTTGCTTCTGTGCAAGGTAGCAATAACAGGGAGATAGCTAGTACTACTCTTCAGCATCAACATGGAAATATTCGTGCAACCACAGGAATATTTCCATTTTGTCGATCACTGCACAGCTGATGTCCATGCTGCCAGAAGCAAAAAACTGTATCTGCCCATGTTGGCTCCTTTTGTATCTTTTCTCCACCCTAAATGTTTCAGATCAAAAATTATTTGAAATATGAGCAGCGTTGAAAATTGAAATAGATGGCCAAGCATCAAAGAACCTGCACAATGGAACGACGGTCGGATTGTATGATATAAAGGATTTACGTTGTGTCACGAAGTCATGTATGTTGTATCCCTTCAAAGATTTGTGCTCGTCGAAAGTTTAGACAACAATATTTAGCTCATATCCAAGTTGAAGTCGTTATCGAGGAAAATCGACTGCAGAATCACTACCTTTCAAAGTGTTTAAAAGTTAAATCAACTGACCTTCACTCTTATAACTGTACTCCACATTTTGCATTTGATTAATGTCTAGGAAATATCTTCTCCGCCTTGTATAAATTAATCTACCTTCAAATGGTCGGATAATCATGGATGCCAAACTTGAAGTTTTGGCAGCATCACTTCCTTTGAAGTTCATGCTAGTAATGTCCACTAGTTATTGATGTATTGAAGGGCCTTCTAATTTTTTTCCTCATTTGACAATCTAATAATGATCTATGACGGGCCTTTCGATCTTTCATTCCTACCCCGGGGGACATCAATACCTTCCATCGAATCAATAATTTTCGTTGATAGCACTTCAATTATAGTTTCTTCATTTAAAGGGATTTGGGACCTGTTAAAGCAACAAGCTGAGTAAACCACTTACGCTTGTCTTTTCGCTTTCAGAAGCCCGACGTAGTTCGATTAGCAGGCCTGTAAAAAAGATGACAAACTCATGAATTCCTGAAACATCCGCCCACCTGTGCGAATTTTGGAAGAGATGAACTAATGTCGGTTGTACATTACACCCATATACACCCATAAAAAGACACAACCAGGCAACAAACCGACTGGTGTTACATGTAATTAATTGAAATGAAGATACCGGGGTTAATGGTTCAGAGAACAAAGGACTGGAACTTCAGTCTAGCCTCAGATACGACTCTCAGCATCTCATCACATGGGTTCTCTTTTGCCGCAGCTAGCGCATGACGATAAACCACACTCGCCTCTTCCAGTGCACTTTCATCTATATCCTGGACAGAAGACAGCAAAACAAGTTGCTTTCAGCGAAAAAATGAAATATGAAAGAAATCAACCTATATGTGGTGACCACGTGAACGTTATTCTTTTGCATTTCTACGTAAAACTCACAGGAGAAAAACCATTGCAACTGTCATCATAATGGAACTCTTCATGAGAAAGCAAAATCAACTATTCAAAGTATTAGTTTGTCTGATTCATTGTATTTTTTAGAAGATTATACAGTTTTGTTGCGTATGATAACAACTAAATTTATAGATATCTATTAGAACAAATATACAAACACATATACGGATAATTGCATATATCAAAGGAATATCGATATATGTATCCCTTTTAAAACATATACATGCACAAATTGGATTGTTCACAGTAACTGGATTGGACGGATACCCGTTCCGATCCACATGATGGTGTCCATGGGTTATTATCCATCGGGACGCCTAATCTTGGTTTCCATTGGCGGTGAATGCACGCGTCCCCTCCCAATTATTCTCGTCAACACATTCTTCGAGGATCCCTCTATTTGGTCTAAATAGAAATTTGGATTTTCAATTCATGTACATATATCTCGCTGAAACAATCTTCCTCTCAATTTATTTCTCCATTAAACTATTAGGATTAGAGTCAAATAAGGATTATGAATCCTAATGGGATTGGACTCCTAATCCTAATAGCTATTGAGTTGTATTCTATTTATAGTCTATTGGGAATTGGACTATGGGGTTGTATTTGGGCTATATAAAGAGGGGGTGGAGGCATTGTCTCTACACCACAGCAAGAAGGAATACAACAAGGGAAGAGAGAGAGAGAGAGAAGAGAGAGACAGAGATAAGAGAGCGAGGGAACGAACAGAGTTATACTCATCTTCTTATGATCTTTCTTTTCCAATGGTCGTGAGAGGTGATCGACCACCGTTATATCTGCATGTTCTTTCTTTCACGTGCTTCCGTGGTGGTGGTCGATTGTGTATCTGCATCCGTGAAGGTTCGTATCCCCAACAACCGGCATCCGAGAAGAGACGATACCGGTGGGTCGTGTTCCCATCATAAACAACGCGCCCCCTCTCATTTTAGTTCTTGATTGAAACATTCCACTAAACCTCCCGCATCTCAAAGGTTAGTATACATTGTATCTCGACTTTTCGGGTTTGGCTTCCCTCACATATCTCTCGATATCTTGACAAACTCTCAGATATTGGTTACTCTTTCTCTCAGTTGTGAGAATTTTAATTAAATAAATTTTTGATCTACCTTGTTCCTATTTTGATGACACCATAAGCTTGGTTTAAGTTTTAGTGTATTGATTACTCCAATTATAGATGTTTCTTTTATTTTTACAACTTGTAATTTCATTCTCTAATGTTTTTTAATCATATATCTTTTTTATTAGCATCAACTAAAATCTAGTTTATCAACTAACAATTGATGTCCAAGTATAAAATGGATTTGTATTTTGAATAGTGACATTTATAGTTTATATATCGTTAGATATTGTGTGATACAATGTGAATTATAAGAGTATCTTTTAGTAATAAATCTTCACAAAAATAATGAGAATGTCAATGTACTCGTATGATATAGCATTAATATATTATTCGTTTATAATTTATTAAATAAAAAAATAATTTTCACAATAATAATACCATCATACCAAGCACGATGGTATCATACCAAGCACGATGGTCAACTTTTTCATATATGATTGAAGGTTGCGTTCGAGAAGCTCCGTAATTACTGTCCATCGTGCAACTGTGAATCACATATAGCATACAGAGAAGTGTTTGTGGTTGGAGTTCTTTTGTCCCCACTAGATCCTATTTATGGTTATGCAAAGACTCTATTCCTTATCAATGTCATGGTCCCCTCTATCGAGAAATCCCATACTCATCCTAATCGAACTTGTCCACTACACAATTTACTGATATTGCTAGATGAGGTCAAAGAGGCTCTTTTGTTGCGAGAGGATGTAGTGACCAAAGACACGGTTGTAGTTATGGTAGCTCTCAGTCATATTACTCTCTTTGTCAGAGGTCAAGCCACACAGAGGATAATGATCGTCCTATCTCGAATCATCATGTTATATATCATACTAATTAGCTCCCAGAGAAATCCATCTTTACTTATGCTTATAAATGAACAATTTCCTTGCACAATTGAGACAGATTATTGAATCTGATCTGTTGAGATCTCAGTTATCTTTTGTTTTTTTATGTATTCTCTTTTCTTCCATCTTCTTTATGTAATTTTCCCAACATGTTTCTCCTGTATAAGAGAACTTTAGAGCTGCATGAATAAGCAATTCATTATTTTCTCTTAACATGGTATCAGAACGATGGTCCTAGACTAGAGTTCTCATACCCCACATGTACCCTAGGCTCCACCCGTCTCCCTCTCCTCTTCACACACCACATGTTGCCGCCAACCCTCTATGCGTCGTCGTGCACCACTATGCACCGTCAGGCACCATCATGCGCCTTTCCACGCACCTCTCCGCGACATTGTTGTGGGATATTCCGGCAACGACATTGTGAACTAGCCCATTGTTAAGGTGATGTGGGATAATCTGGCAAGAGGCAGCCACATAAACCCAAGCGAAGAACGAGGCCAAGAATTGTCAGCTACAGCTTGATATATACACAACCAAGCAGAATGGGCATCCTCTGCATACATTCTATTCTTTGCTTTGAGGCATGTTTGAAAAACTTCACAGCTTCATGCCCGTTACCACTTCCATGGAGTAGCAGATAGCATACAGGAACTCCACGATGGTTGGAGTTCTCTTGGCAGACTTGGATCAAAATACGATGCAGAACGCACACAACTTTTTACAAGCACGACCATACCTCCCACGGAGGAGGGTTACGGTCGCCTCAACATGCTTCTTATCCCACCATATGCCACCATACAGACCTCCTCAATGATGGCTACATCTCGTGGCAGGGGAGGTTCTACACGATTTAGAGGACGTGGTCCTTGTGGCAGAGGAGGTGGACGCCGGCGTGGCCCCTGCATCTATATGTTTCTAGGGATTTACATGGCAACGTCACAAATCTAGAATAAATATCTACAATGCTAGAAACCCTTGTTGACGGTCCTTTACTCCTGCAGGATTTAGGGTTCCCCGAACAATGTGATGTCTCACACCATGAAAAACTCCTTAACCATTCCTCCTCTTACTTTGTGAATGATGTCAAATACTAGGTATGTAGCGATTTCAAATTCATAGGTTAATGGTACTATGCCAACATACGTAAGGCAGAGTTTGATTTTTGGTGGGTAATAGTTGAAAAATTGACAAATAAGTGGCCTTTACTATCGCTATAAAGAATGTTGAGATATTAGTTATCTTTTATTCATTCTATGTACTTTCTTTTCTTTCTGTCTAAATTATGTAATTTGCCCAACAAGTTTCTTCTCTACATAAGAGAAACATGGGATCTCATGAATAAGAAACTCATTATTTTCTCCCAACATGGCATAAAAAACAAAGTACCCTAAAGAAACAACATTGTTGTAGGCATTGAAGAGAAATTTTCTAACAAGGGATGAGGATTGTTGACGTTATATAGCCACATTTTTTTATTTTTTTTATTTCCTTTTGTTTCCTTGTTCTCTTTTCATCCCAATACATTGTCTATTTTTCTTCACACGCTATATAACAACTCCAACGCATCGTTGGATTCCATACAAGCTTCCAATACCCACGTAGGCCCATTATTCTCTCAAACAACCCTCTCTGTATGTGTGATTAGACAATTTTAGCATTTCATTGATCTGTCTATCTGACCACGATAGCCATGACTCTCCTATAGAGACCAAGCCCATATTTTTCACATCTTCTATGATGGTTCAGGAAACTTCTATAAAACTCAAGGGCACAAACAACTATGTGCTCTGGTCTTGGGCCTTATAGGTATTCTTCGGTGAGCAACGAAAAAAATCTATCTTGAGGAAGGAAGCTTTATTGGAAACGAACAAAGATTATGATTCTTGGCTTGGGGGAAACTACCATATCATTACATGGATGACAAACGTTGAGTCCCACATTGTTTGCTCATGACATGGATGACCGATAGACTACCAAGTCACGTCTTGCTGCTATCTTCATGTGGATTTGGTTCGGTTATCAGGGAGAGTTTACCTTCGTGGATAACTATCAACATCTCAACAGTCTCTATGGGGAATTGACATTTTTCAACCAGCATGTTGTACCAAATATGTGGCAGATCTCTATGGGGAATTGACATTTTTCAACCAGCATGTTGTACCAAATATGTGGCAGAAAGATCTGAGAGGCAAGTCTGCATATTTCTTATCGGCTTCAAACCTCGATATCATACTATAAAGGATCAATTTCTCACGTCTGACACTCCACCACATTAAGGTCATTTTTGCCGACTACAGTAGCTTAAGAAACTCAGTGAAGACCGGTACCAAGCTCCGGTAAATTGAGGAAGGTTGTGTTAGGTAGCCGGCAACTAGTGCAAAAGAGTAAGAATACTATTTAGGAATTTGTCTCAAAATAGTTCATATATTTTCAACATGAAGTTAAATAAGCATTTAGATTTCGTTGGGGGTGTTCCCTACTATCGACATGTGGCATCACCCTAATGCAATGAAAAGTTGGCAAGGTCTGATACATCGTCGCCTAAATGTAGTTCAAAATTTACAAGGGTTCTCGCATGAGGAACACATGAAAGTAAATAAGTTAGTTCCGCTGCATCACCGCTCGGATGCAGTCCAAAATTTGCAAGGGTTTATACATGATGGCGTATGCGAGTAAAGAAGTTAATCCAAAATAGGTTGTAAAGGAAGTTGTGAATATGCAGTTGGAATATTGACACTTTGGTGAATCGATGGAGATAATAGATATGATGTAAAGAAGGAAGATTCAGATATTGTATCCAAGAGACAAAATGGATGGAGACAAAGCAAGAGAGATTGAGAGGACATAATTTAAACTTCGGTATTCAGGTAAAGATAGGGGCAAGAAATGGTGTTGGAGTGGTTGTTCATAAGGATTTGAAGGATTGAATGGTTGAGGTGCAAAGATTCAGGACCCGGATTATTTTGCTAAAATTGATGCTCGAAGAAGAAATTCGGAATATCATCTCAGTTTATGCACCGTAAACTGATTTAGATGAAAGAATTAAACAAGCTTTTTGGGAGGATTTGGATAAGGTTATGCAAGGAATCCCACAAAGCGAGATAATTAGCCTAAATAGAGATCTTAATGGACATGTGGGAAAGGATGCTTCAGGATATCTTAGTGTTCATGACCCTACAGGTGACAAGGTTGACCACATCTGACTCCGGAGAGGAGGAATATGTGTGTCCTCCTCCTATGGCACCACCACCTCCAGTCCCACACACACCTCCACCAACTCCATCACCAACTCCACCTGCTCTTGTGGCTCCTCCTCCACTGCCACCTAGTGCCATGGTTCACTTGTTGCCATGTTTCTAGGTTCGCAAGCCTCACACGGTTCTTTATGCTCATGTGCCTTCCCCATCATCCATCACGTCTCCCATGTATGTACTAAGCATATTGTTTCTACTAGTGGTACTAGTGATTTGTCTATGCAGCATGCTACTTTACAGGATGAGCAAATGCACATTATGAGGCTGGTTTAGAGGTTGAGGAGGAGGCATATGATCTTGATGTGCCTATTGTCAGCAGAATAGGAGACGTGTATGTACTACTTATCCTCTTGCAGCCCATGTTTCTATGGAGTGACTCTAAGAGGATTTTGGAGGGTCTGTCACGGGGATGTCAGTCGGGGAGAAACCACGAACATACCATGAGGTGATACATGACAGTTAGTGGTGTCTTCTCATTAAGGAGGAGATGACTGCATTACAATCACGTGTCACGTGGAGCACTGTTACTGCTCCTACAGAAGCATCTGTTGTGGGATGCAAATGGTGTTTCCGGTGAAGCACCAAGCAGATGGCATCAAGGATCACTACAAAGCGAGGCTTGTGGCTCATGGGTTCACCTAGATGTATAGGGTGGACTATCATGATATTTTTTTCCAGTGGCTCAACATTCTACACTACGGATCCTTCTCTATGTTGTTGTGACACAGGACTGGCCCCTATATCATCTTGGTGTGAAGAATGTATTTCTGCATGGTGAATTGCAGGAGGAAGTCTACATGCAGCAGCCGTCGAGGTTCGTTGCTGAGGATTAGTGCCATATTTTGTGTGGACTCCATAAGGCTATCTATGATTGTAAGCAGAGTCTAAGAACATGATTTCAGAAGCTCTCGGACTTGATAGAACAATAGGGATTCATAAGATGGAAAACAGATCATTCAATGTTCGTTTAGAGGACTAAAAGAGGTAAAGTTGGTATATTGGTTCACGTTGATGATATGATTGTTACAAGGGATGATGTACATGGTATTCACGCAAATAAAGATTTCCGTAGTCAACAGTTTTTAAATAAGGACCTTGGCGATCTACGTTATTTTCTTGGACTTGAGTTCATCAGGAACCACTGAGGTCTTGTTATGACATAGAGGAAGTACGTTACAGATCTTCTCCCTGAGATACGCATGATAGATTGCATGCATGCCACTTCTTCTATGGACCCGAACATGAAGTTGTATGAGGATGGCACTGAGGTAAACAAGATGAGATACAAGGAGCTCGTTGGGAAGCTCTTATATGTGATGATCATCAGACCAAATATATCCTTTGCAATAAGCAGAGTGATCCAGTTCATGGAGCAGCCTAGACAAGCACATATGGATGGAGTCCATAATCCATATGATTATGAGGTATTTGAAGACCTCTCTTAGCACTTGTCTTTTATTTAGCAAAGGAACATCACTTGCAATTACTGCACGTGCAAATGCAGATTATGCAGAATGTCCTTGGGATGAGAAGTCTACCTCAGGTTTTACAGTATTCATAGTGAACTCTTTGGTATAATGGAAGAACAAGAAGCATATGGTGGTCATCAGGTCGAGTGCAGAGACAAAGTACACAGCAACAACACAAGGGAGTATGGAGATGATGCGGGTCAGATTCATTTTGACTGACCAAGCTGTTGATGTGCCTCTTCCAATGCATCGAATGCGACAACCACGTTTCTCTTTTCATTGCCACCAACCCAGTCTTCTATGAAAGGACCAAGCATATCGAGGTCAACTATCACTACAATCGTGACAAGATTCAGCATGGCTTCACCTCTACCTCTCATGTCAGCTCGGGAGAACAGACAATATTTATGTTCACCAAGGATCTAGCCAGAGGGTCATTCCAGAGATGTAATTCCAAACTAAGCATGATTAATATTTATGTTCATCTTAAAGAGGAGTTTTGAGATATTATTTACCTTTTCATAGTTCTATGTATTTTCTTTTCTTTTAGTCTATGTTATGTAATTTACCCAAACAAGTTTCTCCTCTATCTAAGAGAACCTTGCGGTCTCATGAATAAACAACTCATTATTTTCTCTCCACGATCTTGAAGGGTACTATGATAATTACGAGGAACAATGAATGGCCTGAGAGTATATGTAAAACTCCTGACACAATTGGACAAACAATTAATGGAAGTAAAATGTGACAGAGGAGGTATCGTACATTGCCTTATAAATTTTCCGCTTTGCAAGTGGGAGTTCTGAGGGAGCATTCATATTTGCATTGACGGGGTCACCTGAAGAAGGTACATCATCCTACACAAGGAACAAGTAAAGGAATTAAGTCGGGCTCAATAGTTTGTTTTGACAATAGGCAATAGACGATCCATGGAAATGTCACTAGCAGACTAAGTAAAGTGGTTGGTCTGTTCAAGGAAGGTGACAACAACAGATATGTACTAGCGATGACTAGTAGGATCATAACATCTTTACCTATTTTGGTTCCGAGAATATTTAAGGAAATTAATTGCATGAGCAGACAATTTATTGGCAGTATGAAAGTTATGAACAAGAGTAGTACAACTAAAAATCCCAAATGTAGAGGAAATTGTTCCTCATCTTTATACAAAAGGGGAAAATGAGTTACCTCTTTGAGGACCGAGGAGCGTAGCCGATTAGTAATGTATGGCAGTAAGAACGGCATTCCCCCAATGGGTTTTGAGAACCTTTATGTGAGTAAGAAGGGTACAAGCAATGTTCAGAAAGTGATGGAGTTTCTTTTTTGTCACATCATCTTGTCGTGAGGAGCATGGATATGATGACCAGTAAAGAGTACCTCGAGTAGCAAAGAAGATAGTCAAATCTTGCTGAGCAAACTTAAGAGTGTAGCCAATCCTCAAAGTTTTAGCACAAGCAGAGAAATAAGCCTTCATGAACTGAAAGGACTTAACGATTTTATTAATCTCTAACCTCCTTATTAAATAAACCCAAGAAGATCTCCTATGATCATCAACAAAGACAACAAAATATTTATGACGTCCCATACTACGGATCTGACGAGATACCCAAATGACATAATGGCCTAAAGAAAAGGTGATAAATTACAAGGTTCCCTGGGGTGTCCAAGATAAGAGGTCGTAAGGACACGAGTAAAGCTGAAAATCGAGTCTTTCAGGCGACAATCAAACACCCATGTGATTCCAATAGCGTCCAACATTCTGAACTCTGACAAAGAGCTTACGCCCAAAGACCTCCATAGGAAAGTGGAACATGAGGATAGCTTTTATTCCTACGACAAGACCACACCACAACCCCAATCATTCAACATATCTCCAATCGACCCTCGTTTTTTTTTGTGTCACCCATACCCCTCACATTCCAATTTAAAACCTTACATTAAGAGAACTGAGTAGGTCTCAATGTTCAATCCACAGATGTTGCTAACACAACATGGGTTTTATTTTTGGAGATAACCATACTCCCCATGTTGACTGCCTTCGACCGCTTCCTATTTCTATACCGCTTCATTCTTCCCTCGTTCCCCCTCCTCGTGATAGAGGAGCCAAAGAAGGACATTGGTACAATAGCCCCACTAGCAGCTGAGGGCAGAGGAAAGTCTCCAATCGATGACTACACAGTCAAGAACAACCAGGGCTTCAAAGGGCTAGGAAGGGGGTTATGCGGGTTCTTTTAGAACCTCAACAAAAGCCGCATGAATCACCATAGGTTCAAAAGTCGTGGTTGCTTCAGCGATGGAGAGCGGAGATGGATGTACAGACAAGGGTGACTCTCGGGGAGGAATCGCGTCAAATTGTAGTGAAATAAAGGAGTCGAGAGAAGCTTCGCTACCTGAAGAACTCTCTTACCACTGAGAATACTCCAACTGCGAGCGTGACTACCATCTCAAGTTCTATAGCCAACTCTGCTTTTGCCTCAGCACCGACAAGGATTATTGACTCTTATGCATCTACTTACTTGACCTGAGAAGATAGTATGTTGACCTCTTCAGAACCCTCACACACTATGACATTGGTCCGTCTATCCAACGGTACACATTCTCATATTACCAATGTTGGGACTATGGACTTTTCCTCCAAGCTCAGGCATCCTGGAGTTTTCTATACTTCCGACTTTCCTTTGGCATTCTATATATTCATAGATTATGTGTTAAAGTGATCTTTGACGACTTTTATTATTATTTTCAGAACATATGGATGATGCAGATCTTTAGTGGGGGTCATGAGAAAAATGGCTAGTATTACCTTAATATAGCTACTGAAGAACCCTCGAATGCCCTTGTTAATTATGTTATTTTCAGAACATATGGGTGATGCATATTTTTAGTGGGGGCCATGAGAAAAATGGCTTGTATTACCTTAATATAGCTATTAAAGAACCCTTGAATGTCCTTGTTAATTATGTGAAATTAACGTTGATTTGTTTGTTGCAATCGGGCAAATTCGGATTAATAAAAAACCGCTAAATTAGTTGTTTTTCCAATTAAAGCAAGTGGTCAAATTTATTTTACTTGGACAAACCCAAGGTCGAACTCAAGGAGGCCACTGTCTCCTTAGGCCGATTTAAAGTCGATCTAGAATTAGGTTTTCATATAAGTATTTTTTGGTATTTTTAAATGCAATTAATGAGCAAAATGCAATTTTAGCAAAGTTCGGAGACTAAAATGCAAATTATGATCAAATTAAGTCCAAAAATCTTCAAACTTGACCAGAATGTGAAATATGATGAAATTAAGCTATGATATTTTTTTGGAATTTTTGGATGCAAAATGAATTAATTCTGAATTAAATAATGCATGCTAAGTGATTTTGAGAAAATCAATTTTTCTAAATACCAAACACCAATATTTTCCAGAAATTAAATTATCCTAGATAGGTCTATGCGAGATATATCCAGAACAATTTTTAATTCTTAAAAAAACTAAGTATGGAAGGAACTTCGGGCTGGTGGTCACAAGCTCTCCTTCATTGGGGGATGGTTTGACGACGGGGGAGGAGCAATGCCTTTTATGGGTGGTTGCAGGATGTGAGAGATACGAGGGGAAGGTCGCGGGGAAGGTGGAGTTGGCGCAAATCGTGGATGGGGATGAGAGGGGGAGCAGTTGCAGAGGGAAGACTGGGTCAGGAGAGAAACGTGGGGGCGTGGAGGAAGTCGTGCAGGTCAGAAGAAGGGGTGCAGGATGTGGGCCGCACGACGCGGACGTGCAGTTGGGGATAGGAGAGAGAGATGAGGGATGTGCGGGTAGTTATGCATTGATCGGAGGAGAGAGGGGAGGAGGAGAGAGAAAGAAAACGTAGGGAAGTTGCACCGCCATCGTACGAGGTGGAGGGCTTAGACACGGGTCCTACGGATGGCGCAGGCCGTGTGGGAGAAGGGACGAGGGTGGAGCCACGTGGCAGGCCCGTGGACTACCACATGGCGATGAAAGAAAAAATAACATTAAAATTAAGTTAGAATTAAAGAATAAATAATTAAATAAAAATAAAATAAAATAATATAATATAAATAAGAAAATAAATAATAAGATAAAATAATAATCATAATTAAAATAAAGATAAATAAAGATAAATAAAGATAAAAGGAAATGAAGATTATAATAATTAAATAAACTAAAATTAAAAGAAAAGAAAAAAGAGGTGACTCTTGGTAGCTTGCGGAGCTGCCACGTGTCACTCCCAGAAAAATCGAAAAAAATCGAAAAGAAATAATAAAAGGGGCCAAATCAAAAAGTGGTTAACACGAAAGTTGCTCGTCTCGACGAGATCTATAACTTTCGTGAAGGACCGAAAATCAAAAGAAGTCATATGTACAAAAATTATTTTTTGGGGTATCTTATAAGTATGAAATACCGCATTTTTATCTTCTGCATATTTTTTTTCATTTTTAAATAAGGAGAAAATCAAAATAAAATTAGAGAACATGTGAAAGGAATATTTACAACTTAATCTAAATTTTTTAATTTTAATAATTAAGAAAATAAAAAGATAAAATAAAGGGTAATTTGGTCAATATGTACAATATACAATCGGGACCCAAAATCCAAGTTTCACATACGGGCTCCAATTCTTTTGAATTTGGTCTTGTTTTGAAGGTAATTGAATGTACATTAATTCAAAAGTGAGTAGGGGTCCATAAATTTAAAAGTGAGTATGAGAGAAATATTCATATTTTAAGGTTCTTAGTCTCAAACTAGCGTTCGAGTTTTATTGATCAATTTTACAAGTTAGTAATTTTTTGATACTTGTTCTTTATTACTGTTAGTAATATATACACTATAGAGTTGATTTTATTCAGTTTGGAGTTATATAAAAATAAATACAAATAGGTGAATTCAGCTATTATACTGGTGAATATGTACAAGTGAATTCTTCTTATTTAATGCAAATATGCATGTTAAAATGCAAACATTAATTCTAAATGCATGAATGAGAATAATGCGAAATAAATGGAGATATGCAGCTAATGTCTCGGGAACAAAACTCTATTTTCAACTTCACAGATTCATCAACCCCCTATACTTAAACATTGCTCGTCTCCGAACAACTAAAATGAAATGCAAGAGTGAAATGATTTTGGGTTCCATACCAAGGTCATGAGCAAAAGGTGAAAATGGAGCTTGACTCAACCTTTGGATTAATAGTGTGGCAGAACCTTATTAGGAATTGAATTTAAGACCTAATAGACTTTAAGTTCCACAAGTCTCTATTTAGGCCGCCTCAATAGTCAGGTCAAAACAAATACTCATAAGCAAGTTCTGATGACTACGAATCTTACTTGTATTGTGAAAGTGAAATATAGCTCTCCACATCAGAAATAGTAAAGAAACAACCTTCTCTAATAAGGTAACTCTAATTCCCCGGTCTAGCAACTCTTTTCTCGAGGAGCGGGTATTCCCTTCTAAGTTCAAGTGCAACCAACTCAAGAAGAGGGGGTAGAGAAGTGAACGGACTGTGACCAGTGTAGTCACATATCCGTGGAGCTTGACCAGTGTAGCCAGTCTCCCGCTGCAGGCTTCCTTAGAACGAGACATTGAAGCATATGTCTTGCTTATACAAATTTACACATTCCGGCAGACATTTTATTTTCAATCAGGCCAATCCCATTTTTTTGAAGTTCTCTCCTTTTTGAACTATATAGAAGGTGCATTATGTACATAAGGAGTTTTTCTTCTTGAGTCAGTAGACTATTCCTCTTTTGAAGCTTTATTGCAACCCACAGCATCCCGTCATTAGAAGTCGATGCCACTAGACAAAGTTGAGATGCACTACCCTCCCTAGAGGAGGACGGATATTTCCACCCATGTGCTATTCCAAGCCAAAGGATTATACCTCCTCACCACCTCATCAATGAAGAGCTACGTGCATGATGCTTGTCCAAGTTAGGTCACTATCTAAAAGAATCTTACGTGTGTACGAAATATTCTATTTAGCCCAATCAAGATGACATGTGAACATAGACTTGAGGACTCAAAGAATGAAGTCCCTCGACCTGAAAAATCTTAACTCCAGTTCCTATAAGGTTCCTCTGAAATTAGATAGATTAAGGTCAAATCAAATCCATCCTCGACATCCACTGAAAATAGATAGATTAAGGTTCAGAACACACTAACTTTTTACTTAGCATATGCTAGATATGCATATGAAATGCACCTAATATGCAATATAGATGAATGAAGTGCAAGACGCATTTTTTTCAATATTTTTTTTGAATGCAAGGATGATATGCAAGAGTAAATAAGAAGCCCGTTATTTATATTATATTATTTGTTTCAAAAATCTAGTATACCTCCTATTTTACACAAAATTTACAAAAGTATTATTTACAAGAATTTTATAAGTATTATACAAATTATACAATATACTATAGGAAGGAATTGTACGAACTATACAATATACAATATACAAATTATACAGATTATACCAAATACTTCTTGGGATTCGATTTTGCCATGAAATAGTAGGGACTTGTGATGAGCCAAGGAAGTATGTTATAGCATGGCCTCAAATTTCAGCGAAATTCGGTCGAATTTCTGTCGAATATCGATATCCAGTCGAAATCGAAATTCGATCGAAATGACCGAAATATGGGGGTCCTAGTACAAAAAATGACCGAAATGACCGAAATTTTGGTCGAAATTCCACCGAAATTCCATCGAAATTCTATTTTGGTCGATACCGAAATGGTGACCGAAACCGATATTTAGGGCCTTGTGTTATAGACCTTCTAACAGAGACAAGCATGAACGGGTGTAGACCTGAAACTGCCCCTATAGACCCCATCGTCAACTATATGACGATGATACATAGGAAGTTTATAAGAGGAGACACATAGAGCCGAGTTGGGAAACTACTTTATGTTACCATCGCCGGACCAGATATCTCATTTCTTATAAGTCAGGTTAGCTAGTTCATAGAGCAACCCAAGCATGTACATATGGATGCTACTTACATGATTCTAAGGTGCTTAAAGTGATCTCCTAGTGCAGGGCTATTTTTCAAGAGAGAGACATCTCTTAATGTCTCAGTCTGTGCAGATGCAGACTATGCAAGATGCCCTAAGGACAGAAAGTCTAATTCAAAGTTAGCAGTATTTGTCAGTAACTCCTTAGTATCCTGGTTCCTGGAAGAGCAAGAAACAGACAGTGGTAACCAGATCCAACGTAGAATCAAAGTACAAAGCTATGTCGCATGGGATCACTGAGATGATGTGGGTTAGATCAATCAAAATAGACCTTGGCATTGTTGTACTACTTCCTATGCACTTACAATATGACAACCAGGTTGCACTTGTTATTGTCAATTGTTGGAGTATTTGGTAGTGCGCCTATTGAGTTGTAGCAGGGAAAATGGATCCTGGAGAACATCCATTTACCTCATCCAGTGTTTAGTCCCACATGGACCAGTGGTGGGACTTGGAGGCTCTGGAGAGGCTATATAAGGAACCCCAGACCTCCTGTACTTGTTGAGAAAAGCAATGCATAGCATGCCCCCCTTTGAGGGTTTCTCCCGTGGTTTCATCCCGCTCCTCACGGAGTAGGGTTCCACGTTAAATCATGGTGTTTCATGTTCTATCTTTCTTATTTATGCTATGTTTATCAATCACTTCCGCATTCTTCATATTTTATAACATGGTATCAGAGCAGGTCGAGGGTCGATTCTCGAGGAGTTTTTGTGTTCATTATTTTTTCGAGATTCCATTGTAATGAGTTATTTGAGGATTATTATTTGTTAGAGATTCAATTTTTCTAGGGTTTTTTTCTGAAAACCCTAAATCGGTACGAAGCCATCATCAATTTCTACAAGTTCTGAAGTTCATCTATGACAGTTTTAAGGGTTTTCTTTCAAAAACCCTAAATCCAGTTTCTGGCGTGTGCCATGCCATCATCGTTTCTGCCAGGCGCGATAGGTTTCCAGGCGCCATCCTCCTTCGCATCTCATCCCTCTCCTGGTGCGCAACCCTCTGCATCGGAATCCCACAACTCCAGGCGTCGACCTCAAGGGCACATCACCATCTCAGCAGGTCGGGCTCGACGCACAAACATCAAGATCCAGATCGGCGCAGGCATCAAGATCCAGATCGGGCTCGAACTTTGCGATTACTTCGCGGCGGAGCCCCCAGCGCCCAAGGAGGCGCAGGCAACCCGATGTCCAGCAGCAGGCGGCGCCGCCCTTAAGGCCCCGGCGGCCATCTCCCAACGCCGAGCGGCGATCTCCTCTCGCGGCGCAAGCGGCACCCCATGCCGCTCCCCCGACTTCTCCCAACCAGGCGATGACCAGGCAATGGAGCCCCTTTCCCTCTCCGCGCCCAGGCGAACATGGGGTTCATCGCGCGACCCATTCCAGCAAGTGGCGGCGCCTCCCCAAGCTTCCCCGATCCCATTAGCGCTCCCAGATCGCCTTACCCAGGCGGCGACGACCTCCAGGGCCCAGCGGCATCACGCCTCCAAGCGTGGCCAATCCGCTCGAACTCCACCTCCAGGCGTGGCTCCTTTCATCGTCTGACAGGCGCACGAGGAGCTCCTCATTTTCTCGCACACACCTCCAGTTTTTAAAATCTTGCATCAAGTTGCGCCCCCGATATCGAGCAGCGTATTTCCACGAAACGAAGGGATCCAAGTGGGAACCCTAATGGGAAGGGGGTGCGTGACTGAAGAAAAGAGGGAGAGGTATTTGGGCCGAGTTTATTCTGGCACAGGAGGGCCGAGCATATTAAAAAAAATCTGTTTCGTTGTCATTATGGGGCCAAGTGGGCTACAGCCGGAAAAAATAATAATATACTGTAGCAAAAAAAAGAAGAGTGCTGCAACGAGAAAAAAATAGGTGTTTATTCCGAAAAAAAGGGGGGTGCATATACGCAAAAGTGATGTTAAAAAAAATGATGTGAAAAAGCCGAAAAAAAGAGGGGTGAGTGGCTTAGTTGAAAAAAATAAAAAAATTTGTTGATGAAAAGCTGATAAAAAAATATCAACGGCTTAAAAAAACTGTATTTCGGAAAAGAAAAAGAAGAAGAAGGATGATGAATGTTTTTGAAAAGCCGACAAAATCGTGAACGGCTTATTGGTATTTTTGTACACCTATTTATCTTGTCTTCTCCCAATTGTGTCGATGTTCTTTTTCCGACAAGCATGGGAGAAAGGAGGAGTATATGTAGAGTCACAGGTTTTGATCCAGATTCCATATTCAGATATCAGTCTCCAAACCAGCCAGATGATCAGACTCTACAGTTCGGTTTCAGACTCGACGATCGTTGTTCCGAGTTTGCAGTTCAGACACGCACGAGTATGCGGTCTTCAGTTTCGAGGTCCCCATCATTCTTCTTGTTGTTCGGCCAGAGTTTTCATGTGAGCCATAGGGACTCCAGAGCAGAGGACCATTCCCTATGCCATTGAAGGCAAGGGTTTTCATGTGGTATCATAGGTACACCAGAGCAGTGCACCATTCTCTGAGCCAGATGGGAGAGACCCAGTTCTCCGACGAGGAGACTTCAGGCACAAGTTCGGACTCGATGGTCAGATTCCGAGTCTTCAGTTGACTCACACTCCAGCACATTTGTCCTCCTCACCTGCACGGCATGAGAAGCAACGTCCTCGACTGCAGCATGTGCACGTTGGGTTGATATTGTCCGTAGTGTCCTGTAGCGTGAGTTAAGTTTCTTTGTGTTTGTTTGTCCAAGCTGAGCATTGCATGCTCCAACTTGAGGGGGAGTGTTGGAGTATTTGGTAGTGCGCCTATTGAGTTGTAGCAGGGTAAATGGATACTGGAGAAGATCCATTTATTTCATCCAGTGTTTAGGACCAGTGGTGGGACTTGGAGGCTCTGGAGAGGCTATATAAGGAGCCCCAGACCTCTTGTACTCATTGAGAAAAGCAATGCATAGCATGCCCCTTTGAGGGTTTCTCTCGTGGTTTCATCCCGCTCCTCACGGAGTAGGGTTCCACGTTAAATCATGGTGTTCCATGTTCTATCTTTCTATTTTATGCTCTGTTTATCAATCACTTCCGCATTCCATATTTTATAACATCAATAATAATGCTTTTCATGAAAGGACAAAATATATTGAGGTGGATTGCCATTATACAATTGACATGATTTAAAAAAGCTTCATCTCCACCCCGAACTGAGATATCTTCACCAAAGCATTGAACGGAGGTTTGTTTCATAAATGTGTTCAAAGCTGAGCATGATCAACATCTATGATCCTTCTCGAGGGGGTGTAGAGATATTTTTATATTTATGTATTAATTATTTATTCTCAATTTATGATGTCCACAATATGTAATTTACCTATTGGGACTCTCCTCTATATAAAAAAGCCCTAGGGTATAGATTTATTTTTCCACCAACATACTACTAGCCAGATCTCCCAAAGTGATCTCTTTATTTCGTTCCCCAATAAAAAGTTTACGGAAATACCGCTTCCATCTACTCTCTATATCGTTCTGAGTAACAAGCGTGTGACCTTCCTTATCTTTAATGCATCTCACTTGAGAAAGGTCATTGGTCTTTCTTTCTTTTGCTTTGGTTATCCTAAATATAACCTTCTGCCCTCCTTAGAGTTGAGATCTTTTTTATAAACTTAATAAGCTTTTGACTTAGCTTCGTTTACAAACTTCCTTGCTTCCTTCTTCGCTATTTTGTAGTTTGAGCAGCTTCCTCTGTTCTATCCATAGACATAGCTTTAAAGCAAACTCATTTAATTTTGAATTTCTCTTGTACTACTCTACTTAGGGGTGCCTATCAAGTTCAACGAGCTGAGTTGGCCTCAACTCGGACTCGAACTCGATAAGAAACTTAAGGCTCGAACTCGGGCTCGATAAGGATCGAGCCCTGGATCACCAACTCGAACTCGTCGAGTTCGAGTTGGCTCACGAGCCTCTTATCGAGCCACGAGTTTCTGAGCTGGCTCACGAGCCTCAAAATGAGCTAGCTCACGAGCCTCTTATCGAGTCATGAGTTTCCGAGCTGGCTCATGAGCCTCAAAATGAGCAGACTCATGAACCTCTTAATGAGTCATTATTCCATTTTATATATTAAATTGTGCAAATGACATTTGTCATTTTAATTTTTTATACTCTTTTCTGTAGCTTTTTGGGCAATAAAAATGTTAACCTATATTTTATATCAAACTCAATGCGGAAGTTTTGGCATATATGTTTTTAATTTTTTATTAAGAGGGAAAATGAGTTATCGAGTCGAGTTTCTGAGTTGAACAATGCTCAACTCGGACTCGACTCGATAAGCTAACGAGCCATAAAACCCAACTCGAGCTCGGGCTCGTTAAGGTTTCGAGTCCGGCTCGCGAGCCCTTAACGAGCCGAGTCCGAGTTGAGCTCATCGAGCTCGAGCTTTCCTGACAGCCTTAACTCTACTCCATCACCAAGCCTCCTTTTGCCATGGATCTCCTACTTATACTCACCAAGCAACTCTTTGGATACCTTTCGGATACAAGATGCTACCGCCTCCCACGTCTCGTTTGTACTTCCGTAACAATCACATGATAAGTCTTCTAAAACCTTCTCCCAGAAGATTGATTACTTCAATTGAAGACTCCACAATCTAGTTCCAGTGATCTTGAAAACTCTCCTTTTCTTTATCTTTACCATGCTTTTTATTTGCACATCCATAATTAAGAAACGTTGTTGGGTTGAACTCTCTCCTGGGATTACTTTGCAGTCTTTGCAACACAACCGATCTCTTCTCCTCAACGCAAAATAATCTATCTGTGTTCTAATCGGGTACTCTTATAAGTAATTAAATGCACCTCCCTCTTCTTGAAGACAGTGTTTGCTATGAAAAGATTATAAGCCGATACAAAATCCAAAATGACTTTTTCTTTTTCATTTCTATCCCCGAAGCCATGACAAGATCGGAGGTACACCAACTGTCCATCTGATTATATCATTCTAAATCCAATCTTTAAGTGCTTGTCCACACATCCACCTTAGCATTTTGAACCCACTTAAGGGTCTAGTGGTAGTACAGTGTGTTTACCACACAAAAGACCAGGGTTCAAATCCCACTCTTGCAGGGGTTGCGTTAGGTAGTCGACGACCAGTGTAAAAAATAGTCGAATATTTCAACATGGATTTGAGCAAGAATCCATGTAGCCGACCCTACTTATAGTGGGAGAAGGCTTAGTACATTTGCTGTCATTCTCTGCACATGTCTATGATTCACATGCTAACATTAATATCCATAGATCATAGCAGGTCTCACGGTTGTACATGACAAACTCAAAAAAGGTGATGTCAACACTGACGTAGTGCTTCCGTCTAACATAGTCGAAGCAATGGTACCCTTTTTGGGTACGAGAGTAGCCAACAAAGACACACTTGACAACTCTAGTGGAGAGCTTGTCACAATCAAAAGTCAGATGGTGAACAAAGGCTACAGAGCCAAACACACATGGTGTAAAAGACTATTCTCCCTTCGGGAAACACAATCCAGAAAGGGACCTTCTCTCCTAAAATAGAAGATGGCATACAATTCACCAAAAGTAGTAAGCAATACCACGATGTTGAGAAGTCTGGAGCATGACTTTGAATCAAAAGTGTCCTGCTCACATCATTAACTGACATGTTTGCATTCAGCAATACCACGATGTTGAGAAGTGTAAGCACCAAAAGTAGTAAGCAGTGAGAAGTGTAAGCACATGAGCTCTAATGTATGATGCCAAGAAACTTGAAGAACTCAGAAAGCTATAACCCTGAATGTCAAAATGGACAAGTTCACATAAATGACTGCTACTACAACTCTAACGATCAGAAAAAGAAAAATGGTGATGCTTCCCAAGCTGGCTAGCCTCGTACGGGAAGGTAGAACGCATGAATATCTGTGGGAGGATATGACACAACTTCTACAGAGGAAGGTGACCAAATCTAAGATGTCAAGTATATAGTGAGACTGATCTAGTAGGAACGGAAGAGGCACCTGCATATGGAGATTGGACCAGTCTGTAGACTTGCTGCTCACGACCACATCCAATCACCCTACCTGTGAGTATGTCCTGAAACACAAGAGAAGAGTGCTGAAAATGGCACGACAATGCAAGTCCTTAGTGATCTGACTATTATAAAGTAAATCCATTCAAAATAGGGTGCATGAATCACATTCTACAAGCGTATGGATGGCGTCAAATAAAGATCTCGATGTTTTGTAGGAGGTAAATGGGCCTTGTTTGCAATGACAACCAATCTGCAGGGGGTATAGACCTGTATGAACTGAACTGCGTTATGTTTCCATACATATGGTGGGAAACACCATAGTCCATGATCCACTCCATCATATGATTCATATCTACCATGCTAAAACTAAAAAAGGCATAGGATATACCTGAGGAGCTCGAAGATGCTCTGGCAGAGGCTACAACATCTGGAGAACACGTAGCGATGCAGGCAACAGGAATCATTATCTCTCTCAAATGGGAGACTATCATCTAGACGTAAATATGTAGAAAGGTCGAATTGTCATGAGGTTCTGATTACTCAGCTATAAGAGAAGAAACGGGATATCCATGCTTCTGATAGCATGTATGCTCTGAATGACGGGGATGACAATAATTGTTGCATGGACCATTCTTACATTTGTCTCCTCTACCATGGGACCACGTCCTCTGAACATAGTAGTACCTCCCCTACCGTAAGATGTGATAATCGCTAAGGAGGTTTATGTGGTGGCAAGAGGTGGGATAATGATCCTTCTGAGCTAACGGTATGCCTCCTCCATGGGAGATATAGTTGCATCGGAAAGAAAATGGGTGTGTGTTGCCTCGTAATCAGGATCAAGAGCAGCCGAGAAAACTCCAACCATCGGGGAGTTCCTATACGCCATTTATTGCTTAGTAGATGTGGTCACAGGCATGAAGGTATGAAGCTTCTCAAACAAGCCACGAAGCGAAGAGTAGAAACTATGCAGAGGAAAATCATTCTACTTGGTTGTGAACGTGTCAAAAAGTAACTGAAGAATCTTGGCCTCAAACTTCGCTTAGTCATATGTAGTTTCCAGGATATCCGACATTGCCTTAGTGGTGGGCTAGTTCATGATATCACTAGCAATCTCCTTGACGAGAGTCCCAAAGAGCCAAATACGTGTGTGTCATCTTGCTTCCACAAACCGTTCTCCCCAGTCTTATTTGCAGGCTCAGGCAGTGTCACAATGTGCTCCTTATTATTGCGCGGTATGAGGGTCATTGACTGCATGGACAACAACTCATAGTTGGTCCCATCAATCTTAACGAAGGGAGATGGGCACTTGCAAGCACCAGGCAATGAAAATACATCACCCTTACTCTCTGATATGATGAAGAATAGGGCCAAATCGGAACTCGACTGGGGTAGTAGAAATAATCTGAACAAGACTACACAAGTATATAGAGAATTGGTTGTACCTGCAGACTCATACAACCATCCTTTAAATCCGAAGACTACGCTAGGCCGAAAAAATGATTTATAGATCTGAAATTACCCTTTTTCGATCAAAATCAGAATGCACATGATCCTCGAGCAAAGAAGCAACGCTGAGTAAGGCCTAGATGGAATTAGTTTGAGGCAGTCCATAAGTTGTTTCTCAACATTCCATCCTTCAATGTTGCTCGAAGTATTTCAAAATCAAAGTTCACTCTCTCCTTAATATTTAGCTTGGGTCTTTCTTAGACAAAGAAGGACGAACACTTAAAAGGGTGCACGAGCACTTTATATTCACAGATGATAGAAGAGATTACATAAGCCATTTTACTTTGAGAGTCTTGACATGGTCCATTACATTCTCTACATAAAACTTTCATAATGGAAAACTACCATATTACGAGCGAGCCACATATCACATAAAATGGAAATGAGTCAACAATGCTCAGCACAATATTTCGATTACCGACACCCAGGGACGGGACCAGAAATTTCATCAAGGAGGGGTCGAGTATACAACTATTATGAATGCTCAAAAATGAAAAAAAAATCTATGTATTTTCCAACATTATTTTTAAATAGATTGATATTTTTAAAATGAACCTCTTTCAATCTTGATAAACATAGAATTTAAATCTATTCTTAATGTTAGAATTTCAACTAGATTGGTATTTTCAATGGCTATTTTTAAAATTGGATAAATATAATAATTTAAGCCTCTCTAAATCCATCCTAAAAAGGCTAAATTATCAAGTGAAATTTTGAAACAAAAAAGATCATGGTTAAAAGGAAATAATAAAATTTATTTTATTTACAAAGCATAATAAAAATAATGAGAGAGATAAATAAACTCGAATACAATTTTATATCAAATTATTTTGATACTTTGGAAGTGATTGGATAAGCCATATAAAAGAAAGTAAAATTGATATAGATAAGATTCAAACCCTGGTCTTCAAAATAATAACCATGCCACTCTATCACTTTACCATTTAATGATTCTACAATCATTCTCTAACAACATTTATTATAATACAATTGAGGAGGGGTCGTATTAAAAACTTAATACATTGTACAAGTGACGTATAATAATCATGGGGGGGCCATGGCCCCCCATAATATATACTAGTTCCGCCCCTGCCGACACCGATCAATCTTCAGACGGCTACTAACAAAGACGAGTCCTGCCCTTAGTCACCATCAAGTCAATAGCACAAAAGTGTTTCAAGTTTTGCATGGATTGGGTCCCCTTTGAGAGAGAAGGTCCCTAACTTTAGAGACAGAAAGCAAACATTGCCCCAACTCAAGGGATCCATATTCGGGAAGATTCACATGTAAACTAGAACTTATCACTCGTGCAACACACTAACGGGAGGGAATTGAAAATGCCGGACAAGGTCCCACTAGCCCAGTTTCAACAAGTTTTTTTCAAAACCCCAACAATTGAAAATCATGTTTATATGTGGAGTAGAGAAGTAATATTAAGCACTGCCCCATTTATGCCTATTCTTTAGAAATATGGCTCCACCTCAGTAGGCGATTTGGAAACCTAGTGTTTTGCTGCAAAAATTTCCTCGCCAACTAGAGGCCCCATCAGAAATTCCTCATTAGTGATGTTACTCAATGATGTTGCAACATATCCTCCAACCGACAATGACACTCCCCAACCCTTAACACGAAGGGGAAAGATAGTATTGCCGATCGATAGGAATACCTCCTCTAATTAGGGGATTGGAAACCCTACCACATCGACAAACATGCTCACGAAACAACATGATGTCAATCCATCATAGACCATTCTCATCAATTCATTCAATTCAGAGCCATCTTTAGCGATTCCATTTCCTGACAAAGAGGTACATTGGCCACCCCAAATTAACCGACACTGATAACCAACCCTCAAGTTGTTCTAGAGAAGAAGGTGACCCATGAGCACGGAATATGAGCTCTCGATATATCTTGTCATGAGAAGTCATCGAACCTCGGATCAGGAAATCCACGTACAATCACCATTGGCACTTCTAGAGGAATTACACCGCCGCAAAGGATGGTCGAAGCATAAAAGTCACCTCCAAGCATGTTGCCTCCGGTCAACCCTCTTTCATCTTCACATGCTACCCACCATCACCCCATCCACTATCAAGTGGTTATAAGTTGCCTCATCTTTTTCCAAGGAACCACCTCCGTTTTCAACATGGTACCAAAATCATAAGCATCTAATTGGGCCAAGACATGCTCGATCCCAATGTCCCTCTTAATCACAGCAGAAGCAATGGCGTCGACATTCAATCAACCATCACTCATAGCCTTTGCACTTGAGTTGCTAGACCTAGAAGCTTTCTTCCACCAACACCCCCCAACAAACACATGCTACATCAATCCATCGATTAAGGACCTCCTCTAGTGAGAACATCTGCCACCACCTCATTTCACTTCCCCCAACTCCCCATCTCCCTCTCCCTTTCTCTCGTTTTTCCATTTCAGATGATTACACTACATTATAAGTGATCTTTTAACAAGTGAGATTCCGCCTCCTTAGCTTAGTTTTTATTACAATGATATGTTTATATGCCATCTTACACTACATTTAAATGATTATAACACGCTTCCTTTATCGTGGTATTCTTTCTTTATGCAAACTTTATTAGTTAAAAGAATTGTAGTCTCTCTATTACTTCTTTGGAGTGCAATAAAAGTTTCTTAGTTTGAGTGAGACCATATAGGTGGAAATGCTTGTGTGAGGATAATCACACAAAAGGCTATAACAGGGTTAAGGCTCAGCAGAATCAGATGTGAGTTGTGGAAAAAGCTATATCAATGTCGATGCAGAGACAGTGTAGGACTTGAATCCGAATCTATGTAAAACGTTGTTCATCGAGGTTGTTTAACTACAGTCAGTGTTTAGCATAGCTGTTACTTCGGTAAGTGTTTCCTAATAGGACACTACAATTTCAAAGATGCTCATTCACCTCAACTAAAGAAAAAGACAGACAAATGGTACACGAGCTGTATCAAAGCAATACAGGAGCATGCTGATTAACTTAAGAAACAAAAATATAAAGTACAAATTGCTTACTAAATTTGGAAGCTGATCAAAATTGTGAGTATAAGACATATTATCTTCAAATGATAGGGATGGTGGAGCCTCTGAAAGTGCCAAAAACAGCTTCATGAAAGATGAAAATTCAAAATCTATGCGATCCAGCTTTCCCTGGAGCTTCATGTTGTTTTTATTTTCTTCTCTAGCTTCCCACTCTATTTTTTCCAGTGATGCCTGCTTGTCTGCCAATTTCATCTGTGAAAAGTATGCAACACTATCAGGCTTGTAATAAATTTATATTTTAAAGGAGTCAGTGACTCAGTGGGGCAGTGCTTGGCGTTATTTAATAAATTCCATCAAAGAAATTTTGCTGTTAATGCCTGCTGAACGAACAACATAGTCGTTTTGGTCAAATTTCACTACCAACTTATATGTCAGAATCAGGAAAATCGTTAGACTATAAAATTTGACGCCACTCAAAAAATCACAGAACGTTTGCTCCAGTTGGGGACAGAATAAAGACATAATAAATGGTGGATGAGGCTAGAACACCAATTGTTTCTTATCTCATATTATCTAACATCCTCTTCCTCCGTAAAGAAGTCATGGGATATCATGTAAGAGTACACAGACAAGGAACCAATTAGATTCTATACACATATTACTCTCTCTTCAAACAAGTTTCTGCGAGAGAAAGGAAGAAAGACATCATTTACTGCTCATCTGAATACTCACATCAGAATTGCATGTCGAACTCATTGGTGATTTTGCTACGACGTCCCACTCTATTTACAACTTCAAACATGTTTGCCATGCTTAGCCCTAACTCTGCCTGATTCAACAACCACTAACAAAAACAACAAAGGCATGGCAATATTCATAAAGTAAGACAGTCACCAGAACCAGCCCATTTCAAATGTTCGATCTCACATCCAACAACAGCGTCAACTTTTGCCAACCTTCATAAAAAATGCCTACAGTGATTGACTAACAATGTCCATCAATTCCACCAGTCAGTTAACATCGATATACATCCCTGACACAACTTCCCTTTCAGCACGTTCTAGTGGCTAAGGCAGCTTCAGTTTGGAAATGAAGTTCAATAAATTGATCATATCTGAAGATATTTGATATTACCACGCTGCATCAAAATCATCCCAGACATGACAGAATCATAGAGAAATTCAAGCAATCAAATGTATCCATATCCATCACCAGATTTCCTAAACAATAATCGGCAATTACAATAAATGTTCGTTTACATCCATCAGTAGCTTGAAATTTTTCAAACACGATTTCAATTAATAACTATTTGATGGGATTGCAGGGTGGAATTCTTCAAGTTTATTATACAAGTTATTTAATTTAGCATGTTTAGTTGTGATTTAATCAGCTATTTATTTTAACTTTACAAAAATATTTCTTTTGAAAGCAAGTGTTAGTAAACATTTATTACAGGTAGGATAATCTATATCCGTTTCTTAGATATCCATATGCTATCCAAAGGGGGAAAACTGGTTCTGCTCAAGCATGTTCTTTCGGCGATCCCGGTGTTTTTCTACTCTACAAGGGTCATGCCAAATGGGGTCCGTCGCGAGATAGAGATAATCATGAAGAGGTTCTTTTCTTCTAGTCCGATGGGAGACAAGACCGTGGAGGATGTCACTTGATCGGTTGGGACAGGATTACGACGTCAAAAAAGAGGGGGGTCTGGGCGTCAGGAGATTGGGGGAGATGAGTAAGGCGCTCTTGGCTAAATGGGTTATGCGGATTTGGGGAAGCTCTGAGGATTTGGCATGTAGACTGCTGAGGAGCATCTATGGGGTGTCGGGCCACTGGAGGTTAGGACGGAGCGCATCCCGTCATCTCTGTGGAAGGGAGTGGTGATGATTTTGTCGGAAATGGCATGCAAATTGAAGCCCTGTTTAGGGAATGAAGATAGCTACTACTTCTGGCTGGATGATTGGACTGGCGAGGGGGCCTTGGGAGGTCGTTACCCAAGGTTGTTGCAGCGGGTGGTGGACAAGGAGGTCATGGTTAAAGAGGTCTGGGGAGAAGGGGAGTAGTCTCCGATTTTTGTAGCAGAGTTGTCGGACCAGAGGGTGGAGGAGTTCATGGAGATGCAGGCTGTTTTGGCTCACGAGTAAGCAACTTCGGTGGGCACGGATCACTTTCTTTGGGAAGACGGTAGATTCTCCGTGAAAAAGGCTTAATTACATTTCATCAGGGAGGAGCAGTGGGTGGAGGATGATGAGGGGATAGATCTACGCATGATTTGGAGGAGCAAGGTGCAGTCTAGGATCAAAGTCTTTCTTTGGTTGTTCAGGCTTCGTACGACGATCACGAAGGAACAGAGGGGGCGGAGTTTGGGTGTGGACGACCCATCGTGTGATAGGTGTGGCGTGGTGATGGAGGACTTGGACCACTTGTTTTTCTCCTGCCCGAATTCTGCGGATGTCTGGATGCGATTTGGTTTTCCGAGGCTTGCCCCTTTGGATTTTGCTGAATTTTAGAGTAGTATGAGGAATGTGTGTGGTGTTGGCCACGAAGATTATGCGCTCCCGTCTGCGGTGATATGGGCCATCTAGTGTGCGTGGAAATGTCATCTTTGGAGGCGTCAGTTTTACTATGAGAATGTGCTTGAACATTGCAAGGCGTTGTGTACAACGTAGAATATGTAGCGATAGGAGCTTGTGATTTCTTTTTGGTTATATATATATATATATATATCGATTTAATGGGGTTGTCCCCTAGGGGCAACCAATATGGCTGCCTCGCCCCCCTATTTCGGCATTTTTTCAAAAAAAAATATCACCATTTAATTCATCCCTATATCCCTCCTATATACCATTCGAATTTTGTCAGAAACAGAGATTCCTACGGCCTCCATCGAGATGGTGTCAATTTAAAAAATCATGTTACCGTTAAAAAATGACTATCTGGATGGAGGCCGTAGGAGCCTCTGTTTCTGACGAAATTCGAATGCATATAAGAGGGATATAGAGATGAATATACATGGCGATATTTTTTGAAAAAAATAAAAAAAACGTCGAAAATGGCGTGGGGGCAGCCCCATTAATCTCTCTCTCTCTCTCTGTCCCTCTATATATACATATATTTCTTTTGAGGTGGTTTCCATACTGGGAGGCCACCCGATCTTTTCTTCAGAAAAACTATATTCGAATTATGACTATATATTTCTATATACAAATCAATTTTAAGAATATGGTTTGCGGTTTTCAATATACGTAATTTATCCATTTCCATGTTCGTATTCAGATTTTAAAATGGATACGGACATGGTAACTCCTAGATTCGTATATGTATCCGTCCATTTATATTCTTACAAAGACCAAGGTAGTTCAAGGGGAGTGTACAAAGCGAGTTGCCAACACAATAGCATAGGTAGTCACCTCCTACGGGAGCCCAAAAGGAACAAGTATTGACTTTTCCTGATTAATACGAAGGCCTGAAATATAACTACAACAAAGCATTCTCCCACATAAAGTAAGGTCAATTACATGGAGTATTTTCCTCCATTCAGTAAGAATGTGTTTCTTACCATTAGACTTCATAAAGCTCATGAGTTGCATAGCCCAGAGCTCATAATTTGTCATGTCCACTTTGACAATAGGCATTGGACCTCTGAAAGTGCATGTGGCAGGTACATCTACTTTGTTATTTTTTAAGCCAAAAACAGGTACGTCTACTTTGTTTTCAGACATATTGCTAGATGTAGACAATTGGGGCTTCGTACACCATTGAATGAATGTTTACACAGACATAAGTGGATTTGAATGCATATGTAGACTTATGCACCCATATCCATCAACCGAAAAAAAGGAGCCGACGGCGGCTGCGTAGACCGTGCCGCTCAACGGTGGCAGGAGAGGCAGCCTCGGCGACCACAATGGCTGGAGAGGCGACTGGGCAGCTACAGCTTAGAGAGGTGGCCGCAAACTGGAGAGGCAGGCGGGGAAGGTTTGCAGCGGAGGGCAGGGTCGGCGGCGATGAAGAGAGGAGAGAGGAAAGGGGTTATGCAAATATGATTTTGCAATAGATAAAAATAATATTTTGTAGTGGAGAAGAAATAGGAGTGGTTGAGAAGAGAAGGCTTGTCGGAGAACGAGGGATTTTGGAAAAGAGAATCGCGGAGATCGCGTAGGGAAGAGAGGGGCGAGAAAGGGGGAGATAGAGATAAAATCTCAATTTTCATATCATCTGAACTTGAATTGACTAAACCAATTGCCTATCATCCCCTTTATATAGGAGGGGTGGGGTTACAAAGATAGAAATAAAATTCAAATTGACTCTGATTGATTTGAATCAAAATTCAAATCTACCTTATCCTAATTTGACTCTAACTCAAAATTCAAATTGCAACCGACTAATTAATTCGAGATCACATGCGATCTCTTGTATTTAAATAAAAATTGCATCGACTTGAATAAATGTAAATAAAATTAGACTCTAACTAAGGATAAAAATAGAAAATTGAAGCCCTATTTGTTGACTTCGTGCTGCATCAGGGGGCCAGCGGGTGGGGATTTAGGATTAAGGTATGGAACTCCGGTCTAGGACCGAGGCTTTGATACCATGTTGGGAAAAATCAAAGAGTTGTTTATTCCTGGGAACCGTAGGCTCTCTTATATATAGGAGAGACCTATGGGTAAATTACATAAGATGAATATAAAGAAATAAAATAACAAAAAGGTAGATAAGTATATAGAAATATCTCTACAGTATATGAACACTTTTTTAATCCGTCAATATTTTTCGTCCATTCTTAAATATATATATATATAATGACAATCCTTATTTTTTTATGAAATGATTTTTATAGTAAAATTAGCAAAGAATGCCATATCTACTTTTATAAGTTCATATAACAATGTTTATCTAGTGTTATTTTTCAGAATCTGAACTAATTATTGCTACTTGAACAACGATGGATAAGTGTTGCTATAGACGTGGCTATTGAAATAGCAAAGATATTACATTCATTTTTTTATTTCAAGGATAAGAAAAATCATTTCACATCAAATAATAACCATTATTTTGTATATTTAACAAGGGACGACATAATGACGAGTTAAAAAAACATCACTATTAACTCATTTTATTGTTGTGATTATGTATAACATGTAAATGCAACTATCAAATTCGGTTATCTACAATATACAAATGTAATTATAAAGATCAATTATGTAAAACATAAAATGTTAATAATGAAAATATTATGTTTAGATCGTATTATTGTCGGAGGGGGGTATACAACATGTAAATGGGATTGGAGTCGATATATTCAACTTATTGGTGTTTTAATCACATGCCATTGTAATAATATAGTATACATTGAATGGTTATTAGGAGGCAGGGAGAAGCCCCCCTCCCCCCATCTATGTCACTGAGTGTAGACTCAATATGACTTGAAAATCGTGATGGAATTTAACCCAAGGGTCATAGTGGTAGGACTGGGAGCAATATTAGGATTAAGAATCCTAAAGGAAAGGTTCCTAACCTTAAAAAGAATTAAGTTGTGTTTTATGTATAGTTTATTTAGGAATATGATTATGGGTCTTATACGTGAATTGTATATATAGAGGTCGGGGGAGGTGTATATCTTAAACCACAACAAGGGCCAATGTAAGTGAGAGAGAGAGCGAGAGAAGAGCTAATTGTTTTTTCCATAGTGAGTTTCTTTTTCGGAAGTCATGAGAGGTAATCGACCACCGTCATATCGTGTTGTCTTATTATTCGTGTGCTTCTTTGGTGGTGGTTGATTGAGCATCCGAATTCTATCCCTAACAAAAGAAGGGAGAAGTTTTTTTCCCACAGAAAGATTAAAGGTCAAACACGAGCACGTAGTGGGATGATCAACTCAATACGAAATGATATGGAATATCAACACACAGTCATTGTATAATGTTGTTTTCAAAATGCAGGTATTAGATTACCATGATTACTATTTAGGAGATGATCTAAGGTGTGGTGTTTAAAGTCATCCATTGCGAGCAAACAATAGCTAAAAGTTTGAAAATACATTCTTTATACTCAAGCACGAGCAACAGAGCTTTTCCGCAATTTTTCCATGATTGTTTAGTAATTAGCAATGCTCGACTGGAAAGAGAAAATATCTTCAGAGTTATAGTATTGGATCATGGATGCAATTCGTAAATTTTCAAACGAGTAGGAAACTTAAAATTATAACAGATAATATTGACTCAAGGATGAGCATTGCATGCTTTTACCAAAATTTACAAAAGTTGGAAAATATCTTCAAGTTTGATTACCACGAAAAACATCATAATTTCCATGCTCTTACCGATATTAGCTAAAAGTTATAACTCAAAGAAACTCTAGGCACAATTTGTCATCTCACTCCATTCCAAATATTACCTTTGCATTATTCAGTTGAAAATGAGCGGATTTTATCAATGCATCCTTCTCCACCATCTCACGTTTCAGTTCACTCAGTGAACTTTCCACCACCTTCAATTTCTCATCCTTCTCTATCAAATTCTTATTCAGATCTTCCACCTGTTCTCTTAGCGTGTTCATCTCTTCCGTGTCCTTTAGTGCGCAATCTGTCGCCAATGGCCTTGATGACATGATGGAAAACTCATCATCGTCCACATCTTGTTTATCCCTGAACATTTGCTTGCCCTGAAGATTGTCCTCTCTCCTCTTCTTTGTTGATGAGCTTTTCAGGCTCTTGTTCCCAACAGCCTGCAGTTACCAAGTGAGGTAATGTGTGTAGACATTGGCAAAGATGATTAAACCAATAAATGAAAGCCTATTGGCAAACCATGATAGCTTTTATTACCAGAGCAACTTAATTTCTTGAACTAAACATGGACCACAGACAATTAATAACACAAGTAACACAAATGCAGCTCTTACTCCGCAAATTGTGCAAGAATGTAATTGATATCATGAAAAACTCTAACCATGCAAGTATGAAAACTGTCTCTAATTGCTCGGGTAATACCATAATATTTACCGGTTTTAACTCAGCAAAAACGCACAGCGTGTCTAGTGGTTAAGCTTACAAATGACAATTTTAACCATGCTAGTTTGATAAATATGTATAATTACTCAACTGGTGTTTGCCCATTTTAACCATGCAAGTGTGAAATACTGCATAATTGCTCCAATCAATCCATCTGCTACTAATTACCAATTATAACCATGTTATAGGAAAAGTGTAGTTAAATGCTCGTCTAATAATGTTCAATTTTAACCAAAACAATATATATCTAACTCCTCATCTACACTGCTTTCTGAAGCTGGGGTCCTTAGACTGATTAATTTGGCATCCAAGCATGGGGTTTTTGCATGATTTTCGGACAAATAAATATTATCAATTATTACAAAGTCCACCACATTTTAGCAAACTTGCGGATATCTAACAACATCCAGTGACATCACAATTTGCCCATGATCGGCTATATTTTCACCGCACTCAAGAGCCAACGGCTCACGGCCTCTGAGATCATTACACCGACAAAACATCAGAATAATAACTAAATTATTTTACAAATTAAAACGTGCAAAAAAAAGCAGCATGACTTAAGCAACGTCGCAAGAGTAGAACAATCTTCACCTTCTTATGGTTAGAAGGAGCTGGAGTGTAGATCACCGACGCCCTCCGCCTGAAGGAGGAGTTGGCCCTCTGCCCCTGCGAATCCCAAAATCGTCAACACCATATTTCCAACGAGCAGGAAATGCTCGGATCCGTGGAACCTAACCATGAGGGTCTCGATGAGGGGAACCATCTCCACGAAGTTGTCGAACAGCACCCGATCCAGATTGCCCTCACCTCCAACCGCATTGGTCGAAGGAGAATTGGAACAAGCAGGATGAGGCGGTGGCGGTACGCGATAGGCGAGCGGCGGCGGCGGGGAGGACGAGGAGGAGGAGGCGTGTCCCTGGGGGCGGTGTTGGGGCTTCTGGTGGCGGCTGGAGGTGGAAGATTTGGCGTCGCGCCTGGGTTTCGGCAGCGCCGACATGGGGCGCTCCAGCATTGCGAGAGAGGGGTAAGATGGGAAGGTGGGTGAGGAGTGTGGATGGTGGAGAATGGGGGTGGAGAGGAGAGCCCTCCGGCCGAGGGGAGGCCTCAGCAGAGGAAGGGGTGTGGGTGTTTTGATTAGCTCTAGATTTTCAAGAGAATTTACGTCAGCGCCACTGAGGTTAGTCCTCGCCGGATTCGGAGGGCGTGGAGAAAAGCAGAGCCCGTTGGTATTTAAATTTAAAAAAAGACGGAGGTGTTCACGAGGCCGGTGTACAGTATCGCGTCCGTTCAACTGTGACCAGTTCCATCTTTGCTGAGTTGTGGGGCAACCCAATCTCTTCTAATGAGGTGAAATATCATAACGGGTGCCAGTTTATTTTGATGGGTAGGGGATAGCCGCATGTACTATGTTATGTTGGAATATCACTTGCATTATAAATAACGGCCGGCAGATCTTATAATATTTGCCAATTACCTTCACAATCTTTGAAACAACTTAATTCTTCCCTAGTCCCTTGATCTCGTAAATTTGCTATGTCTTATCCCGAACTTTGCCGTTAAATTGGCACATCTTGAATTAACTTGAGTGAGTTAAAATTGAGTTAATCAAACCACATTAAAACCACCAATTGGATTTCTTTCTCTCTTCTTCATTCCTTCTTCTATCATCTTCTTCATCTTCACTTCACTTCTCCAATCCACTGACGACGGAACCTTACAACCCAAGCCCTCTGACGTCAAAGCATGAACACCCAACGACATCTTCGCCAGAATCCTATCCGGCGAATCCTCAGGCACTCTTGGCCTCGGACAGGTAGAGGAGAGAATCAAGGAAGATGTTAAAACAAGACATTATCGAGTGCACGGGACTAAGAGAGTAAATCTGATGAGACCGAATCAATGACTAATGGTTAGGTATCGAGATTGATTTTTAAAACCTTAATTTTACTTAATAGCACTGTGTGGAACAATTAGTAACATCAACGATCAGTTTATATAACTTCATATATGTGAATCGAATTACGAGCTTCTATAAATATTGAACACGGATATTTAGAATATATGTATCTACACATGATTATCGTCACACGTATTTAAGACATTATCTATGAGAGAGGAGAAGAATCTCATGCCAACCGAATACCCGATGGGTCAATCGAGTATCATGAGTGTAAACCAATGGAGCATACTAGGTCAATGAATCAAACTTAGCATGTCCCAACTTCGGTATCCTCAAATCAATACTCATTACTTTAGGGTCAACATGTCGGGTATGTATGGGTGCTCGTCTGACCCGGATATTTTGAACACCCCTATATCCTATCATTCGTCATTCATCGAAGTCTTCATCCTCTACATCTAACTACTTTCAGCGAGTGTAGTGAAACATCATGTATAGTATATCGCTTTCGTAAACAACTCCCAAGCAAGTATTTCGCATGCAGCGATGACCCACACCTCAAGTCCCTGCATTAAAACAAACTAGAAGAGCCTTTGATTAGTGTTTAGTTAAATTAAAAATAGTTTGTTTTCAAAACTACTTTCCTTTAAGTAGTAGTTGAAATGGGAGCCGAATGGAAGCGATTTCCGACCTCATGATTGATCGCTTGAAAATCTCAAAATGTTGAAATACGTGAAGGATGTAGAAGAAAGGGATTTGGTGCTCAATAGATTGAACGAAAACAAGAGCCCAAATGATCGCGAGTGTATTGGAATGAGAAGGGATCTTCTCCTTTAATAAGAGCACAAGAAAGAGATTTCTCATCCTTGAAGAGGAGCCAAAAAGGAGGATATTTCTTCCAACGTTGTCAGAAAAAACATATGGGAATCAGTTGCTACACAAAAATGAAAATCAACCAGTTGAATAATTGAGTCAGCTGACAAACATTTAATTAGTCCACTGATGTGCTGGTTTTCCCAATGTTCAAATAATGGATACTAGTTGCAAGCATTAGTAGTTGATTGCGAATATATGTTAATCGACTGAAGATGCAACAATCAGTTTAAAAAGAAAATTAGTCGATCGGGGCGGTTACTTATACCTAACGGTTAGTTAATTCAGCACGAGTTGATCATTTTGACCCGGTTAATCAACTGCTCGACTTGATTACTTGATTTTCTGATTTTTTATGGTCATATTTTCCTTTTGAGATGTAGCTAAGGATCGAAGAAATAAGCCAAAGCTCTTCATGTGAATATGTGTGTGTGCGTGTGTGCGGTCATTAAAGCTTGGATAGGGGCGAGTGTATGTCATACTTTAAATGCGAGTGAGAAAAGCCAGTAAAGTGATCGCATGCCCCAGAGGAAATGCACGCAAAGTTGAGCTAAAGAAACTTCAACTTGATGAAGCTATTTTAATTTGTGAATCTTTCAAAAAAATGTAGTGAACAATAATTATGTAATATGCATCTTTATCATGGGCATGAATATAAGAAATATTTTCAAGCAGCTTCTTTGAAATATATTTTTTTCTTATCATCCAATATTTTTATTTCTTTTAGTCAATATAATGGAATTACATAGAAATTGATGGGAGACGGGCAACAAGCTGGCCGTCAATCCCTTTTGAATGGCAAATCCAATCATTCGAAATACAACATTCATAGACTTACGAACCATAACATTGCTATGCATGATTTTTTGAATTCTCTTAAGGACTCCACTGTTTCACTTGCCAAGAACTCAAATGTATCAAAACCAAAGGGGATGAATACATGTTGATTGTCAATGCAGGCCTTCTCATGCTTAGCCACTTTAGCTGAGGCAGCTTTTTGTGTAGTGCATTCCGCAACAAAATATATTCGTATAATGAATATGCATGGTCCATCTTTTTTCGAATGGGATGACAAGCTCCTTTTTCCAAGCATGGCACGACTTCAATGAATAAATGGAGACTTGGAGATGAATCACTTGGGATAATATAGCTCTGACTATTTTTTTCAGTTTTTCAATAAATACTTTTTTTCCAAAAATACATTTTAATAAAGTAGAAAATAAATAAATAAAATGTAAGAAAGTTGTTGTCAAAATCAAATATTGCTACTTTTATTAGCATTGACCCCATTACTGACAATGACAACCTAACTTGTTTTGTCGAGCAATAAGCTCTCAATATCACAAAACCATGGAACTTCTACTAGTTAGTAAGGTATTTCTCAGTAGTCATTGTTTGTCAAAGAGGCAGAACAAATAATTATCACATTCTTACTTTTCTCATCTTGGTTATATACAAGACGAGTGTATAATAGAGGAGACGATAGGAGTAAGAAAATAAAAAATATATAAAATTGTACTAAGCATTCTCCCACTATAAGTAGGGTCGGCTACATGAATTCTTGCTCAAATCCAAGTTGAAAGGTTCGACTATTTTTTACACTAGTCGTCGACTATCTAACGCAACCCCTGCAAGAGTGGATTTGAATCATGGTCTTTTGTGTAGTAGACATATTCTACTGCTACTAGACCATTAAGTGTGTGCAAAATAAAAAAAATAAAAAATATAAAAATGTTCAACTAAATATTTAAACATAGTAGGTCACATGACAGAGATAACTAATGCAACATACATTTTTATCACACACACAATATGGTATATAACTTTGCATCACAAAGCCTTCTCTATGAAGGAATGTAAAGACGTACAATGCAAAAAGCCTTGTGATTGATCAATATGCAACATGAAGAAGTAACATCTCTCCAAGTTATACCTTATCAGGCTTGTGAATGGTAGACGAGAGTATTTTAACTATCATAAGATGCAGTATCACTTGTTTCACTTTATAGATAGATGTTCAGATGTCTTGTGGCATATTTTCCCTGTGATGTAAAGTAATGTTGTATTCAAGATAAGGTGTAAAAGAGGTGTGTGAGTAGGGATTTCAAATGAGGTTGAGTTTGGAGCGGGTATCAATATTCCCAAATTCATATCTATTTATAAAGTCATTAACTGTATCTACCCATTTATTAAACGGGTAATTTCTAACGGGTACCGATGGATACTCACATATTCAACAAAATAAAATCTTAAGTTATTCATAAATGTAATAAGATTTTCGCACATGAGTTAAATAGAGGGAGAACATGTGATATAATGGTATACAAAGATGTGTACTGTGTATAGTGCAATATGTTCGCACTATCTTTGATTTGGATATTCAATTAGACAGCCCTTATGTTCAATCAACTTTTGTCAGTTCCATCTTTAGGTCAAGTCATACCACATTGATAAATAGATACTCTCTTTAACCTTGAGTTGATTTTGAACTGTGTGTGAAGGTTATAACTCTTCCTAAATCGCGAGACAAGCATACAATATGATAAAAATGTACTTGAAGATTCCCGGAATCTAAACCTTCTATTCTCACTAAGACTAGGCCCACTTTCATTTCACATAAATCTGTCATCGAAAGAAGTTGGGTGCAAGTTGTAGAGAACTTGTATTTTCAAGAGTTTTCAGTGGATAGCTTTTGTTTGTTGCTCTCATTTTTTCTTTTTACGGAGCATAACTCTAGCCTCTTTTAAATTAGTAGCAACTCTGGTCTGCCACTTGACTTATTTGGTAGAGTTATTATTTGAGTAGAATTTTCTTTGGTACATCTTTGCTTTTGCATTTTGGATTAGGCATCTCTTATTGTGCTTTATTTTTATAAGATTTTGTGTCATTGGTTTTAAGAGAGTGCATGTATAAAATGTAACTTTCATATACATGTACAAGGTAATTTTTCTGACAGATTAAACAAACTTACCCATTGGTTATCTCGAGATAACATGACATATCCATGCTCTATCCATGCATTCTTAGGTTGGAATTAATTGTATGGACCACGCAATTTTTTGTTATAATATTTTTTAACCACATTCAAATAAAAAAATTAACATAAAAATATATTACAATCACTAAAAAGGTTAATATAACACGTAGTCAATGTTAAATCACATCAGATTTATCTCTCCATGCCTCATAAGTCATAACCATCCAAACAACAACTATTCATTGGAGGTTACTTCAACCCAACCTGACTCAGTTACCAAATATGCTTATAGGGAATAAAGTGGTTTTTGAATATAGGTCATTGAATTTAGCTTAACAAGAGATTTAGAGTCATTGCCTTCCCTTGGTATAGTTTGAAACGATCCCTGTACAAGCAAACCAAGTTGGGCTAAGGTGTAAAGTGAAGTTTGTTCAATAATCAATCAAGAGTAAAATAGTATTATAGTTGTCAAGATGATCTACCTAAATACAAATTTTGACCATCGCATAATATTAAAAACTTTAGGAATTAAGTCCAAAATAAATTGAAGAATAGAATACTCATGCCTAAAAAATCCTATGAAATTAAGTGGATTAAGGTTTTTGTGGTCTATGTCCAAAACTTGCAAAAACTGGACTCAAATCCCAAAAACTTGAAGAAAACTAGGGAAAATATTTTTGGATTTTGAAGAAGAAATTGCTTGTGTTTTCGAACAAAAAGATTTTAGGATTTTTTACAAAAATTTAAGGAATTTTAGGTATATATGCAAATATTTTTGGTATTCATAAAAAACACACATAAAATAATATTGAAAATAATGTGAATATTTTTAAAATTTTATTTATTTATTATTGTGCAATTGTTGAAAAATAATGCAACATAAAAAAAAATTGAATGTAACGCCTTTGTATTTGAAAATATGTGATTAAATAGAAAGGGATTTCATTACTTGTGCCCCTCCGAGATATCGCAATATCAGTTATGCCCCTATCTTTTTGGTAATATCAATTGTGCCCCTCACTTCTTGCTCCGTCAACAGTTGTGCCCTTCTGTCAGATTGACCGCCAAAAAATTAAAATAACCATGATTTATTCAAACTACGGCGTGGTTAAGAATGGTATTATGGTCAAAACAAAATTAGGGGCGGAGGAGGAGCTCGAGGGAGGAGCTCGGGGCGGATCATGACGGAAGGAGGGGGAGGCCCATAGGAGTTGTTGACGATGGAGCACGACTGAGATCTAGAGCTGGAGGCAGTGTCGTCATCGGATTAGAAGGCTACGAAGTGGAGAAGCATTGGTGAAGGTGGTCAGTTGTTGTTGCTCCTCCAACTGACGTAGACGAGCGGAGAGATAACACCTTGGTCGATGAAGCAGATAGTGTGGGAGAAGCGTAGCTGGAGGAAGTTGTGTTGGTTTGAATCTCAACGGTGCTTGTGGCATGTGTGAAAAGCGTCTTACTGCCCTTACCAATTCGATCAAATTATTGGTCAAATTAATTGTTGTGTTGTTCGTTGGGCAAGCCCAAGGTCGAACTCAGGGAGGTAGCTGTCTCCTTAGGTATATTTTAAGCAGATTTCCAAAGTCTGATTTTCAGGAGATGTTTTATTTTTGGTCTTTTTCAATATATTTCATGCAGGAAGGAAAAGACACATGCATAATCGGGCCAGTTTACAAGTTAGATCAAAAATATGGTCAAATTGATTCCAAAAATTATGAAAGTGGCCATGTGATGAAATATGATGAAATAAAGCTACACTAATATTTTTTTAATTTTCTGACACTGGATGAATTTACTATGAATTTAAAATGGATGCAAAGTGATTTTGACTAAATTATTTTTAATAAATATCAAATCACAATATTTTCAAATATCAAAATTATCCTAGATAGACCTAAGTGTGAAGAATCCAGGAAAATTAATCAACCTAATTTTCCAAGTGAAATGTACCTATTAAAAATTAATTAAGTAAATCACTTAATGATTTATTCAGGCCTCGGGATGTGTGCAAATGAGATGATTTTTTTATACAATGTGAATCTAATTATCCTAGATCTAATGTGAATTTTTGGTGATTTTTGGAGTTACAGAGAAATTAATATGAATTAAAAGGCATAAATGGGCAAAATATAATAAAATTCCACCAATTAATTAATAGAAAAATAAACTGATCATACAAAAATGTGCCAAGTGTCACATATGAAAGAGGACAAAGTAAGCTACACAATGCAATTTTCAAACTTGAAAATGATTTAAAATAAGTGCCTAAATATGCGTGCAAAGACAGGAGTATAAATGCAATTACAGGAAATAAAATTGATAAAAGTAAAACGTTCTGACAGGGACTAATATGCAATTAACTATAATGTTGAGGGGGTGGATGCAAATTTCCATAGAACATGTGCTCCTCACGTGGGGGCCCCTGGCAGGGACTGGAATGTAAATATGGAAACCTCCAAGGGCCTCGTTGTAAATTTCCCCGGCCACACATGCAGATCATGTGGGGTCCAAGGCTCGGTGGACTTCAGAGGCTCGGGTCGAGGCTCGGGTGACTCTGGAGGTTCGGACTTGGCTCGGAAGGAGGCTCGGCTAGCTTCGATGGATCAGAGCCTAGTGGTCGGGGAAGAGGCTCGGATCAGGCGACGTGGCTCGATCTGGACCGTGGATCAAGTGAAGATCCAATGGTGACTGGCTGCTAGCGCATGGCTTGTCTGAATCCGTTGGATCTGATGAAGATCAACGGCTGTGGTTGGCTTCCGAAGAAGAAAGCGTGAACGATCAATGACCGTTGGATCTAGATTGATCCAACAATGTCTAGAGCGTGAGGGAAGCGATGACATGGCGTACTCTGGAATGTAGGATCCTCCTGATCCGATGGCTGCAGCTGATGACGACATGGATGGCTCCGAACCGTCCGATCAAGTGGATCGGACGGCTGCTGGGCTTCGTGCCCAACGGTCCTCCGCAGGAACAGTCCTCCGCCTCTTGTGGCGGAGGAGGCTGTACTCCAGTGAAGCGGACCTATCTTCGTCTCCTCCTCCGGTCGTCACTGAAGCTCGCCGGAGGTTGCTAAGGAGCTGGAGAAGGTCATGGGAACGTCAGGTAGCCGCCGGAGGTCTCAACTGAGGTCGGGGTGCATTGGAGACCGGCAGCGGTGAAGCTTGAGCTGAGCTCCGATGAAGTTCCGGTCAATGAAGTAGAAGTACCTGCAAGGGGTTAGCGGTATAGACAAGGCATGCAACGTGTACGTGGAGTTATTGGGAGTGAAGTGCGAGGCTTGAACGGAGAAGTGGGGGTCCGGTGATCGAGCTCCAATAAGGTGGCAGAGCTGGCGTCGGCGGGTAGTGGAGTGTGTGGTCGGAGTGAACGGAGTATGGCGTGAAGATAAGAGATTCGAGGGAAAGCCCGGCGGATGTTTAGCGGAGCAGGAAATGAAAGGAGGGCGACGAATAAAATGGGAGAAAAAGCAAGCAGAATAAGAAGAAGATCAGAGAGGATATGGAGGAGTCTACATGGGGAATGGAGCGCGATGAAGTGCTCCTGGTCGTCGCTCGAAGGACGGTAGGCGGTCCTGAGCTCGTGCAGCTCGCGGAGGAGCTGCGACACGGTGATGGAGGGTCGTGGATCTCGGTTGTCGCTCGTCCTCACGTCAAATTGTTGTCACCAACTCGAAGGTGGGAGCTCGGAGAAGCCCTCCGTGATGGCGGATAGGAGTGAAGGTGGACGAAGGCGGTGTATTTATAGGATGAAGGTGACAGCGTAGGTAGCGAGGAGGTGAGGTTGGTGGACATCGTGGAGCGAGGTTGAGGGCGTTAATGGCGAACGAGGGGATTGGCGAGGATGAGGGAAGAGTAGGTTGTGTAGTGGTGGTGCTAGGGGGCGGAGATGGTGGTCGTCGTGGCACCCAAAATGGAAAGGGGGCGGTCCCTTTGCATACGGTGGAAGACGTGGGGTGTGGGGTGTGCGGGAGGTAGACGACGAAGTATCACCGTTGGATCGAATGATCCAACGGTCGGGAGGGGCGGAAGCGGAGGGTGAGGATCAGATCGGCAGAGCAAAATCAAGGGTACAGGGTGCGCCACGTGGGGGCGCAGGTCGAGGCGCTATCGTGTGGCGGAGATGAAGTCTGGGGTTTTGATCGAAGGTCCCAGATGTCGCGCGAGATGGACGACCAAGATATGAGCCTTCTGGCGAGGATCGGAGGGCATGGATGCAGCCACGTGGCGTATTGAGAATGCGGTGTGGGCTAACGGTCCAGATTAAGCCCCAAGTTTGATCGAAGGGCTAGGAAGCATTGCGGCTTGGATGTCCTGGATCAAGAGAGGAGAAGGTGATCGGACGGTTGAAATGCAAGGGTGCGTGGCGCGCAAAGAAGCGGGCTGCGTGGCGCAATCAGAGAGCGCCACGTGGCCTGCTTTGAGTGGCTGGGAAGAAAAAATGAATTTGGAGAGAGGGGGCGGCCGAATTTGGAAAAACTCAAAACATGAAAGTTGTAGATCTCGATGTGATCTACAAGTTTTATGTTGACCAAAAACGGAGATGAGTTCAAGTATGATACACAAATACAAGAGTACAAATATACATATAGAGTATACAAGGGGGCCCAAAAATCCAAGTTTTGCATACGAGCTCCGAATTGAATGAAATTAGTCTTGTTTTGAAGGTCTTTGAATGTATATTATTTTAAAAATGAGTAGACCTAATTCGAAGGTTGTATGAGCGAGATATGTGTATTCTAACGTCCAAGGTCTCCAATTGGGTTTGGGGTTTTATTGGGTATCTTTACAAGTTAGTATTTTTGTATTTTTTTTCTTTAATTAGTGTTAGTAATATACACACTTGATGAGCGCGAAATTCACCTCTTTAATAGTCGATAATTGTAGTATAGGAGGCGGATTTCGGTCGTCAAAATACCACAAGCTTTGAATGTTGCGGAATATTTTACTTGGCAAGTTTACCAAGGTCGAACACAGGGAACGGTGATTTTTAGTTGCGTTGTCTTAAATCAAATATAATTAATTAATGCTCGATTAATTTCCACGTTGATAAAAATGTACAATGCAATGAGATGCAAATGCGAAGAAATATACAGGGAAAATGAAGCACCGGATCTGCGATTTAGTGATGTTTAATCCAAATAAGATTAATCAATAAACACGAAATGAAATCACAGATCGAATAATATGAAATCCAGTGGGATGTATCAAATTAATCCCTGATGCAAGTATAGGCTATCAGATTAATCCTGCAATGATTTTATCTCCAAAATTCTTCAAATTATATTCTTAAGAAATGTTTGCAGTTCACAAGTTAATAAGCATAATAAATCTCTTTGATTTACCCCTGCAAAATTTAACTCCTCAGATTTGAAATTTAATTTCATCACTGCATAATCAAAACCCTGCAAAATAAGTCGTCAAATTTTCAAGAAAAATGGCACATGTATGTCAAAATGGAGCCTGCAAGTCAAATGATATCTTCGAATAATAATTATCAATAAACAAACTCAGATCTGATCACAAGTTATGCTAAATGATAGAGCACGGAATTAGCTTCAAAATGACATATTATACGCTAAAATCGGAGTCCCTATGAAAAAGTGATGACAAAATGAAGTTTCAGGGACTAAAATGTAAATAAAATAAAGTTTTCTTTGCAAAGAGGTCCCTGGGAGGACTTATTTGTAATTAACAAAAACTTGAGGGTCTTTTATGAAATTTTCCCCTAGCAAGGGTATTTCTGCAAATTCGAAAAAAGTCAGGGGCCTTCTTGCAATTTTTCCACGTGCGCCCAAGGCTCGGGTTGGAAACGGGAGGCCCGGATGGTCGAGCCTATGGTTCGGGCCCGGGCCTTGAGGCGCGGGCGTCCGAGCCTGAGGTTCGGGCGGGGAAGCGGGAGGTTCGGACTGAGGCTGAGGCTCGGTTGGTCCGAGCCTCCACGCGGCGACTGGGGGCGCTTCGGTGGGCCCGAGCCTCGCGGCTGGGGCCGAGGCTCGGGGGGGGGGAGGGAGGGGGGGCACGTGGCAGCCCAAGAACCGTCGGATCAAGGGCAATAGCCCGATCCGAAGGCGCTTGGGCGTCGTGATGGGGCGAGCGGGGCGGGCGGAGCAGGCGGTGCCGCGGGCCGTGAGGCGGTGGTCTCGATGCTGGTGGTGGAGGCGGAGCAGCGGCCGCGCTCGGCCGACACACGGTCGAGCGGAGGCGGAGGGCGATGACAAGGACGGTGGCGCCGCGGTTCGGGGGCGGTGGCGCAACCGGGCGACCGGGAGGTGGTGCCGCCCCTCGCACGGCGCGAGGGAGGAGGGCGAGCCAGTGGCGTTGGCGAGCGGAGGCGAGGTGGTGAGACGTCGGCCGGTCGACACACGACCGGCGGAAGCCCGGAGGCGTTGGCGGAGCTCGACCGTCGAGGGTGGCGCCGCCAAGGGAGCGGTGTACCTGCACTGTTAGAAACGAAATTCGAAGAGGGGTGGGGGGTGTATCGCCAGAGGCTGGAGATAGGATTTCGTGTGGAGGGATAAGGGGGCGGAGCACCGGCCTGTGCGAGGCCGGCGGCGGTCAGAGGGGAAGTCGAGGTGGAGGAGCTCACCTTAAGGAAGGAAGGTGCGCTCTGCAGCCGTGCGATGGCTGGATCACGCCACCGAGCCGCTGTCACCGGCGATCTTGAAACTGGGCGGATGGGTTGGAGTGTCGCGCGGGGGCTGGGTTTTATAGGAGGTGGTGCGAGGGTGTTACGGGAGGATGAAGGAGTGATGGCGGTGTGCGTAACGGCCGGAGGAGGCGAGGGAGCGTTGGAGAAGAAGAAATGGCGGGGGAGGGCGCGAGTGTGAAAGGCTGGAGGAAGAAGAGGGTCACGTGCCCATCACGTGACCCGGGGGAGCGGCCTGGAGAGAGAAGGCGGGGTGTCACGTGGCACGCCCTGGGGATGCCACGTGGCACCAAAAAAATTTCAGATTTTGAGAGGGAAAAAAAGAGATAGAAGATGACCTCGGATCAAAAAAATTTCTTCATGAAAGTTGTTCGTCTTGTTGAGATATACAACTTTTATTAAGGACCCGGGAGCAAAAGTGGTCACCTGTGCGAAGTGGTATTTTTGGTGGCTCTCCATGTGTAGAGAAAACCGATTTTTTGGGTTTTTGTATTTTTTTGGTAGTTTTAAAGGGGATAAAAAATCTAGAAAAAATACGATAAAATATAAGAAAATTATTTACATATTAATCTATTTTTTTTGGATTTTAAAGGATAAGAATTTAGAAAAATAAAATAGAGGTCAGAATCACACAACTTTTGTACAGACCGACAATGGACACTTGGACTTGGTCAATTTCTTTGATCTCAGTTTTAATCAGGATTTGAATTTTTGCATTTCTTATTAAAACTTTCATCAAAGGACACAAATGGAAAAGAAATAAAATTAAAAGAGTTAATTAAGCACATAAAAACTTAGGTCATAATTTGCAAAAAGTTAAAATGCGCAAAAGAGGCCCAAAATCCAACTTTCACATATGAGCTCCGAATTTTATGAAATTGATCTTGTTTTGAAGGTATTTGAAAATTGAGTACTTTAAAAGTGAGTAGACCAAAATCGGACACTGTATATGGGAGATATGCTCATTTTTGTCTGTCAGATGTGAAAGTTGACTTTGGGATTATTTGACACTTATTGGGGTTGGTAATTTTTTTGTATTTTTTATTTAATAAGATTAGTAATATCTATACAATAGAGGTAGTTTTGGATTAATTGGAGTTAGGATGAATTAATTAAAAATAGGAGAAGTTAGCAGTTTTTTGGGCTATTTTACACATGGGATTTTTAATGCAATTATGCTTGATGAAATGCAGATATTATTCACACATGTATGAATGCTAATAATGCTCCACTAATGATTAATTACAGGTGAATGATGGGGAACAGATCCTAAATGACCAATTTTAGCATGATGAATACGAGATTCATCATACCCCTATACTTAGACCATGCTCGTCCCCGAGCATGAATGAATGACTTAGTTGATTACATCCCTGACTGTGTATGTGAATTTTCAAGGCTCAATTTATAGAAGACCCTTAATTTGAGCGATCTTAAAATTCTGGGCTCAACATGCTTTAATCAAAAGGAACCCAACTTCTCTGATTTTCAGACTCTCTGTTTGTACATATAATATAAGGATATGATTTTAGTGTACTGCATTCATGAGAGTCAAGTCGAGACATCACCCAAAGTTCCAATCCAAGAGACTCTCCTCTAGACCTAATCCTCAATACTAGGGAATAAGTATATTCTTGCTTCAGTCAACCGTCTCATTAGTTTGTCAGACTTGAAAGTGTAGATGGACGACCAGATGATGGAGGGTAAGGATTGTGTCTAATTTTCTCTCCCTCACATTGGAACAAGGGGTCTCTCGAGTGCCTTTTTACTCAACACAAGTATAATTTTATTTTGTTGATCAATGTGTCAGTCAAGAGAATTTGGAGTCGTCTGCACTTGTTTTTCTGGGAGTATACCGGGGTGTCTCTTTTGAGTATCTAAGATACCTTCGACACCAAGACTTGTAGCATTTACGATGCAGAGCCCTTTTTTGGTGTCAGCCCGACTCCTTGGTCCTAATTAGCGCTTGGTCCAAGTGGACACTTTGAAAATGTTTGGGAGCGCTCGCCATCGGTGGAAGCTCATTTAGAATTTGACTTGGATAATAGAGCTTTTCTTTGACATTTCATTGCTTTTCTGTTGTTGGCTAGCTCCACTGCTTTTACCGAAAGTTGGCGCGCATTGATCAACAAATTTCATTAAGTTTCATCACACCCTGACACTTAGGTCAATATCCAAACAGATAGCATATGAATCTTGTTCACATACTGGCTAAGGTTTTGCTGACACTTAGGTTTTCTGCAGCCTTCATTAACTTTATCCCATCCTCGAATATCATCAGATCGGGTTTAAACTCAAATCTCCAGTCCTAGTTCCTCAAGTGATATCTCAACTCATCTCATCAATCATGCAGTTGTGGAAGTGATTTGTGCTGATCATATTCTTTTTGAAGGTAGAGATGAAGAGTGCAATATAGCGCTCAAATCTTTCAAACTAGAGAAGTATGGATTATTAAGTTCAAAAACCCTAATGACTAAGGCAGGCTAACTCAGAATCTCAAGATCTCAGAAATCAAGTGTCCTTAAAAATCCTCAAGCCTTGAGTGATAGTGAATGTGTCAGGAATAAATCAACCAAGGAATGCATGAAATGCTTGATGAAATGCAAGACCATGAGTGATTTTTTTTGCAAAAAGATTTTTTTTGGTTTTTTTTCAACCGGTATTATACACACTACTTATACCCATCCCCGATGTTAGATAAAAGCGATTAAAGTACGAGCTATGGATAAATCAGATAAAATATATACAAACACATCCCCCTATACTTAGCTTATGCTATGTCCTCATGGCACAAAGTGAAATGTTGACATAGCTCGTACTTAGTATAGATGGGAAAAAAAGAAGAGAAGTGATGTGTAAACAATGGTAGTGCTCCCCCTATACTTAAGCTCAGGTCAGCTTGAGTATAATCGGATAATTATAGATGGGGAACCGGGTAGATTTGCGGATGTACAAGAGAGTGTAGGTTCCAGAGAGGTGTGCTATCTGGGCAGATCAAATTTTTCGTCAAAATCTATGCCCTGAGTGAAGGAGATCTGTTCAACTTGTACTAATTGCTCGTTGGATTCGACAAAATGTTTAAGCAGCTGACCGTTGACCATAGATGTTTGCGTGCTATCTGCGGTCTCTGAGATCTCAACACTCCCATTATTGTGTACCTCTCTTACAATGAAGGGTCCCGTCCATTTTGATTTCAATTTCCCTTGGAAAATTTTCAACTTTGCATTAAATAGCCAAACTTTCTACCCCGGGACAAAGATCTTTGTTCGAATGTTCTTGTCATGCCATTTCTTTACTTTGTCCTTGTAGATGGTGCTGTTTTCATAAGCATGATTTCGGATTTCAGACAGTTCATTCAAATTCATCTCTCGGTTCTTCTTTCCTTGGTGACAGTTCCAATTAATCTTTTGATTGTCCATTCTGATTTATGCACGAGTTCTGCGGGCAAATGGCATGGTTTTCCATATACCATTCTAAACGGGAAGGTGCCCAATGGGGTCGTATAAGCCGGCGATTACCGGCGGTTACAGGGCGGAGCAGGGGGTTTCAAGAGGTGTTTTAATGGCGATGGGGTTAATGGTGAAGTCGAGGTGGGTTATGCGAGGGAGACGGAGGATAGGGCTATGCGAGGCGTCCGTTAGGAGTGGGAGAGGTGGCCGGAGGTGTCGGCCAGAAAAGGAAGGGGGCGGAGGATGCGCGAGGGTTGTAACGCCTGGGAGCAGGGCTACTCGAGGTTGACGACGGTGGTTGGACCGTTGGATCTTGATCCAATGTCTGGGATGAGCTCGCGAGCGGAAGGCCACGATCAGATCCTTAGGATCTGATCGTGTGGTGGAGGGGGGGTATGTATGAGCGGTTAGTATTGACTCGTGGGGGCAATCTAACGGTGAGGGAGAGATAGGCGACGTGGCAGGTGGATAGGTGTTGGATGAAAGTAGGATCCGAGGGCTGAGGTGAGGGGAGACGTGGCATGTTGAGGGGCGTTAGATGATGGGTTGATCGGATGGTTATGGAGACGGGGTGTTGTGGCTGCACAGGAGGCGTAGGATGAGGGGTCGATCGAGCGATGGAGATTGGAGGGAGACGTGGTAGGTGGAGGACCGTTGAATTGTAGCTGGATCGAAGGGCCTGGATGAGAGCAGAAGTGAGTGGAGGCGATCTGATCTGGGATCAGATCGTACGACTGGGAATGAAGCGGGAGTGGACGGCGGAGATGGACGTGGAGGCGGGCCTGATCCAACGGCCCAGGAAGCGCGCCAGGTGGCGTGAGATGAAGCGGGCCACGTGGCGGCTCCAGAGAGCGCCACGCGGCCCAATGAGAAAATTCAGAGAAAAATACAAAGAAAATTAGAAAAGAAATAGTTAGAGGTCGAATTTGGAAAAAGTCAAAAATGAAAGTTGCTCGTCTTGACGAGATCTACAACTTTCATGTTGGTAAAGAAGCCAAAAGAGGTCATCTGTAGAAAAGCTATTTTTCGGGGGTATTTTTGAGGGGACAAAAACACCAAGTTTGTGGTTTTGAGATTTTTTTTGTATTTTTTTATCTTTTTAAGGGTCAGTGAATTATAGACAACTTATCTACCTAATTTTTAGGGGTTTTTGAGTGATAAAACAATTACAAGAAAAATAAGGGAAATTAATACAAATAATTATAGGTTAATTATACACAATATAGTACAAGATAAAATCAAAGAATTAAAGGTGATTTTAATGGATTAATTAAGACATGGGTTTTAATAGAGAGTTTTTATTATGATGAATACGAGATTCATCACCTCCCTGTTTGACACCTCGGCCATGCCATTGGATTGTGGGTGGTAAGGAGTAGCGACACGGTGCTCGATGCCGTACTCCTTAGTCAACTTCTTCACCTCCCGGTTGACAAAGTGGCTTCCCCTATCAGATATTAAAACTTTTGGAATTCCAAACCTCGAAATAATATGATCTTTCAAAAACTTGCAAATAGTTTTGCTATCTGCAACTCGAGTAGGGATAGCCTCCACCCATCTAGATAAATAATCTACCGCGAGAAGTATATATTCAAATCCTTGACTATTAGGGAATGGGCCCATAAAGTCAATGCCCCATGCATCGAATACGTCACAGATGATCACTGGTTGCATAGGCATGGCATCTTTGGAACCAATGGTTCCTCCCATTCTCTGACAGACGGGGCACGACCTCACAAAATTGTAAGCATCCTTAAACAAGGTCGGCCAGTAAAATCCACATTGCAATATCTTCTCAGCGGTCCTCTTCCCAGAGTGATGTCCTGTCGCCTCCAAGGTGTGGCATAGGTTGAGGATACTTTGATATTCCTCTTGAGGAATACATCTTCTCCATATGCAATCTGGTCCTTCAAAGAAAAGGAAAGGATCTTCCCAATGATAGTGTCTCGCTTCAGATATGAGTCGATCGATTTTGTTTCTGGGCCAACCTTGAGGAACTTCATTGGTGACGAGATAATTCACCATGTCTGCATACCAAGGGAGTGAGTCAATAGCAGAAATTGACTCGTCTGGGAAGGTTTCACGGATGGATTCAGATTCCGGAATTTTGTTATGTTCAATCCGTGATAAATGATCAGCCACGACATTCTTAACGCCATGTTTGTCCTTAATCTCCAAATCAAATTCTTGAAGTAGTAGAATCCATCCCAGAAGTCGTGCTTTTGCATCCTTTTTGGCCATTAAATAGCGAATGGTAGAATGGTCTGTGTAAACTGTCACCTTAGATCCTAGAAGTATTGATCGAATTTTTTCCAAGGCAAAAACCACAGCAAGCATTTCTTTTTCGGTCACAGTGTAATTTTTCTGAGCAGGGTCTAAAACTTTGCTTGCGTAGTGAATAACATACGTGATTCCATCTTTTCGTTGTCCTAATACAGCCCCTGCAGCGAAATCGGATGCGTCTGTCATGATCTCGAAGGGAAGAGACCAGTCGGGAGCTTGTAGGATGGGAGTCTCAATGATCCTTCTCTTGAGTAATTCGAATGCTTCAAGACACTTAGGATCTAGCACGAATTCGGTGTCTTTCCCAAGAAGGTCAGTTAGCGGTCAGGCAATTTTTGAAAAATCTTTGATAAATCTCTTGTAAAATCTGACATGCCCTAGAAAAGACCGTACTTGTTTCACATTTGTAGGTGGCTCAAGCTTTTTGATCACATCAACTTTGGCAGGGTCAACCTCCATTCCCTTCTTGGAGATGACATGCCTCAATACAATGCCCTCTTTCACCATGAAATGGCTTTTCTCCCAAGAGAGCATCAGATTCACTTCCCTGCACTTTTGGAGGACTCGATCCAGGTGCACTAGACAATCATCGAATGAATCACCATGAACCGAGAAGTCATTCATGAAGACTTCCAGGAAATCCCCGACCATGTCGGCAAAAATCGCAATCATGCATCGCTGAAAGGTGCTAGGGGCATTGCAAAGCCCAAAAGGCATTCGCTTGAATGCGTATGTACCGAAGGGACATGTAAAAGTAGTTTTTTCCTAGTCCTCGGAGGCGATGGCTACCTGATTGTAGCCCGAGTACCCCTCTAAGAAACAGAAGTATTCTCTCCCTGCCAATCTCTCCAGGATTTGATCAATAAAAGGCAGCGGAAAGTGATCCTTCTTCGTTGCGGCATTCAGGCGCATGTAATCCACACATACACGCCACGACGTAGGTACCCGTGTCGTAATCTCTTCTCCCTCCGCATTGGTGATAATCTGAAGTCCCGACTTTTTCGGGACTACATGCAACGACGCCATTTGATGAACGCGAAATTCACCTCTTTAATAGTCGATAATTGTAGTATAGGAGGCAGATTTCGGTCGTCAAAATACCACAAGCTTTGAATGTCGTGAAATATTTTACTTGGCAAGTTTACCAAGGTCGAACACAGGGAACGGTGATTTTTAGTTGCGTTGTCTTAAATCAAATTAAATAATTAATTAATGCTCGATTAATTTCCGCATTGATAAAATGTACAATGCAATGAGATGCAAATGCGAAGAAATATACAGGGAAAATGAAGCACCGAATCTGCGATTTAGTGATGTTTAATCCAAATAAGATTAATCAATAAACGCGAAATGAAATCACAGATCGAATAATATCAAATCCAGTGGGATGTATCAAATTAATCCCTGTTGCAAGTATAGGCTATCAGATTAATCCTGCAATGATTTTATCTCCAAAATTCTTCAAATTATATTCTTAAGAAATGTTTGCAGTTCACAAGTTAATAAGCCTAATAAATCTCCTTGATTTAACCCCTGCAAAATTTAAGTCCTCAGATCTGAATTAATTTCATCATTGCATAATCAAAACCCTGCAAAATAAGTCGTCAAATTTTTCAAGAAAAATGGCACATGTATGTCAAAATGGAGCCTGCAAGTCAAATGAGATATTCGAATAATAATTATCAATAAACAAACTCAGATCTGATCACAAGCTATGCTAAATAATAGAGCACGGAATTAGCTTCAAAATGACATATTATACGCTAAAATCGGAGTCCGTATGAAAAAGTGATGACAAAATGAAGTTTGAGGGACTAAAATGTAAATAAAATAAAGTTTTATTTGCAAAGAGGTCCCTGGGGGGACTTATCTGTAATTAACAAAAATGTAAGGGTCTTTTCTGAAATTTTCCCCTGGCGAGGGTATTTCTGCATATTCGAAAAAAGCCAGGGGTCTTCTTGCAATTTTTCCACGTGCGCCCTAGGCTCGGGTTGGAAACGGGAGGCTTGGATGGCCGAGCCTATGGTTCGGGCCCGGGCCTGGTGGCGCGGGCGTCCGAGCCTGAGGTTCGGGCGGGGAAGCAGGAGGTTCGGACTGAGGCTGAGGCTCGGTTGGTCCGAGCCTCCACGCGGCGACTGGGGGCGCTTCGGTGGGCCCAAGCCTCGCGGCTGGGGTCGAGGCTCGGGGGGGGGGGGGGGGGCACGTGGCAGCCGAATAACCGTCGGATCAAGGGCTATAGCCCGATCCGAAGGCGCTTGGGCGTCGTGATGGGGCGAGCGGGGCAAGCAGAGCAGGCGGTGCCGCGGGCCGCGAGGCGGTGGTCTCGATGCTGGAGGCGAAGGCGGAGTAGCGGCCGCGCTCGGCTGACACACTGCCGAGCGGAGGCGGAGGGCGGTGACAAGGACGGTGGCGCCGTGGTTCGGGGGCGGTGGCGCAATCGGGCGACCGGGAGGTGGTGCCGCCCCTCGCACGACGGAGGGCGGAGGGCGAGCTGGTGGCGTTGGCGAGCGGAGGTGAGGGTGAGGCATCGGCCGGTCGACACACGACCGGCGGAAGCCCGGAGGCGTTGGCGGAGCTCACCGTCGAGGGTGGCGGCCTTGGGGCGGCCACGTGGCACCAAAAAAATTTCAGATTTTGAGAGGAAAAAAAAGAGATAGAAGATGACCTCGAATCAAAAAATTTTCTTCACGAAAGTTGTTCGTCTTGTCGAGATCTACAACTTTCATTAAGACCCGGGAGCAAAAGATACCTGTGCGAAGTGGTATTTTTGGTGGCTCTCCATGTGTATAGAAAACCGATTTTTTGGGATTTTGTATTTTTTGGTAGTTTTAAAGAGGATAAAAAATCTAAAAAAAATACGATAAAATATAAGAAAATTATTTACACATTAATCTATTTTTTTTGGATTTTTAAAGGATAAGTATTTAAAAAAATAAAATAGAGGTCAGAATCACACAACTTTTGTACAGACCGACAATGGACACTTGGACTTGGTCAATTTCTTTGATCTCAGTTTTTATCAGGATTTGAATTTTTGCATTTCTTATTAAAACTTTCATCAAAGGACACAAATGGAAAAGAAATAAAATTAAAAGAGTTAATTAAGCACATAAAAACTCAGGTCAAAATTAGCAAAAAGTTAAAATGCGTAAAAGAGGCCCAAAACCCAACTTTCACATATGAGCTTCGAATTTTATGAAATTGGTCTTGTTTTGAAGGTATTTGAAAATGGAGTACTTTAAAAGTGAGTAGATGAAAATCGGACACTGTATATGGGAGATATGCTCATTTTAGTCTGTCAGATGTAAAATTTGACTTTAGGATTATTTGACACTTATTGGGGTTAGTAATTTTTTTGTATTTTTTATTTAATAAGATTAGTAATATCTACACAATGGAGGTGGTTTTGGGTTAATCGGAGTTAGGATGAATTAATTAAAAATAGGAGAAGTTAGCGGCTTTTTGGGCTATTATACACATGGGATTTTTAATGCAATTATGCATGATGAAATGCAGATATTATTTACACATGTATGAATGCTAATAATGCTCCACTAATGATTAATTACAGGTGAATGATGGGGAACAGAGCCTACATGACCAATTTTAGCATGATGAATACGAGATTCATCAACAGTACAGAGTTGATTTTATTGGATTTGGAGTTAGTATAAAATATATACAAATAAGGTATTTTTAGCTAATATACAGGTTAATATTTACAAGTAAATTTGGCTTCTTATTTAATGCAGATATGAATGCTAAAATGCAGATATTATGCTTGCATGTATGAATGTTAATTATGTAGGATAAGAGGAATATGCAGCTAATTACTCAGGAACAAAGCTCTATTTTCAACTTTTAGAGTGATGAATCACAGATTCATCAGTGTGGAGGAGAAAGGTGTAACTGGCTCAACGTTGAAGCTTGGGGAAAGTCAACTATGATGATAACGATGGTTGCAGTTGGATTTGATAGCGGTGCGGAGGTGGCATGGTGGGTTACGGTGTTTCAGGAAGGGAGAATGCTGGTGGAGCTTTGATGCAAGATGATGATGTAGACGAAGCAGATGAAGGGTCAGATGGGCGGAATACCTGGTAGAAGAGCTCGACGGTGTGAAGCCCATAGTGGAGAAGCCTCACCGGGAAGGGGAGGAGGTGCGGGGCTGGGAGGGGGTGCCGCCCAGGGGGAGGGGGAGCAGGGGGCGGCGTCGGGGAGGAGGTGCCGGGGGGGAGCGGAGGAGCAGGGGGCGACGCCGGGGAGGGGAGGAGGTGCGGGGGAGGAGGAGGAGCAGGGGGCGGCGCAAGGGAGGGGAGGAGGTGCGGGGGGAGGAGGTGCGGCGCCGGGGGAGGGGAGGAGGTGCGGCATCGGGGAGGGGGTGCGGGGCTGGGCGCCGCGGGGCAGGGGCGGTGGCGACGGGTTGGGAGGAGGTGCGGGGAGCTCGGGGCGGAGCTGGGCGGCGCGGGGCAGGGGCGGGAGCGGAGAGGGAGGAGGAGGAGGTTGGAGGAGGAGGAGGAGGTTAGAGGAGGAGGAAGAGGATGGGGAAGAGGAGGAAGAAGAAGAGGATGAGGAAAAGGGTGTAAAATGACCACATAACCTTTTTTTAAAAAATTAATTCCGCTTATGTCCTCAAAGTTAACGTTCGTTTGCACTATGGATGGATGGTCACTAACCCGAGGGGCACATGTGATAAAATAGCAAGAAGTGAGGGGCACAACTGATATTACCAAAAAGATAGGGGCATAACTGATATTGCGATATCTCGGAGGGGCACAAGCGGTGAAATCCCAAATAGAAAAGTAATGCATGAAACATGAATCATCCCCCAGCCTGGCTAGATCAATGCCCCCATGGCAAAAGAATCAAGGAAAAATAGAATAAAAGATAATGAGTAAAGAATATGCAATATGCAAGTCATGGTGGATGCTTCTTTTTGTGTTTCCCATCTGATTTTACCATTTTTTATTTTGTGAGGTTTCCCTTGTACTTATTCAAAAATAAATATGTGCGGTAATACGATGGAGAAAATTTACCTTGAGTGTATGTACGACCGGACGAGTGATTTTATGCTCGTATAAGCATGCAATACTCAGACTTCCTACAAGAGCAGAGTTTCAACCATTAAGGACCTTTCCGTCTTGATATTAGTTTTCTATGAAATAACTTGAGTTTAACATCAAACAATCACATTTTTTGATCGACCCTGGAACTCATCCGCGAAATATAAGCATCATACCACTTTGTAATTTTATCTTTGTAGATCAAATTATTGTCATATGCTTAGGATCTTAATTCCTCTAACTCACCGAGATCTAATAAATCTTTTCTTCCCAACATCATTTAAATCTAGGTGGCATTTCCAAATAGTACTGAATAGGAAGGCAACATGTTTTGTTGCATACAATACGGTATGGGCTCATTCCTAGAGGGCCATGGAAGGCAGTTCAATGAGCTCAAAGAACATAAGTCAGGTGTTGTGACCAATCCTTTCGGTTACTTCTCATAATTCTATGAAGCATGATTTTTATCTCACGATTGGAGAGCTCAACCAAACCATTGGTTTACGGGTGTTATGCGGTTGAGACTCGATATTGGACTCCATTCTTGTTCAAAAGTCTCTTTACCATGATATTTAAGAAATGTGTTCCTACATCACTAATGACTACTTTAGGTAGGTCAAAGCGAGCGAACAAATCATTCATAAACTTGACTACAATCTTGTTATCAATAGCACGAGTAGGGATCGATTCTACCCGTCAGGAGACATAATCAACCGTTAACAGTATGTACTAATATCCATGTGAGTTTGTGAAAAGCCCCATGAAGTCAATGCACTGTGAGTCGAAGACTTTGACAACATGAACTCGTAATAGAGGCATCATGTCTCTATCAGTCATGGTTCTAGCTGCTTGGCATTCATGGTAAGCTCGAACAAATTTATCAGCATTCATGTGTAGTGCAGGCCAATAAAATCCACAACGTAGGACCTTGTTGCAGTTCTTCTACCAGAGTGATGTCTTCCACACTCATAAGTGTGGCAACTAGTTAGGACACTAGGAGTTTTCTAGTTGTGTATGCAACATCTCCAGATTATATCATTTCACTCCTTAAAAAGCAAGGGATCCTCCCGGTAATAAAATCGCGATAGAGTAGTGGTTTTATCTCTCTTTTGTTTAGCTCAATCCTCGGGTAACATGTGTGTAATTAGGTAGTTGACTATGTCAACATACCATGGTAATTGTGATGTAACCAATGTCAATTCATTTGAAAAAAATTTCAGAAATGGGCATATTATAGTTTATTGATATTTCAGAGAAATGCGATGTAGATAGCTTTAACAAGTGGCCAACTAGTACATTCTTTGATCCAGTTTTATCCTATATTTCAATATCAAATTATTGGAGTTGAGGTATCCACTGAACCAGTTTCGACTTAGCATCCATTTCACAAATAAGTGTGTTGATCACGGAGTGATCGATTTAGATTATCACATGACTCTTGAATATATACGATCTGAATTTCTCAAGGGAAAAAACCACAACTGGTAAATCTTTTCTCAATGATCGTATAATTCTTTTGTGCATCGTCTAAAGTCTTGCTAGTATAATGGATGACATAATATTTTCCATCCCTCCTTTGATCTAAAATCACACCAATAACAAAGTTCAACACATCACACATAATTTCATAATTCAAACTCCAATAAGACAGTTGTATAATTGGTGCTTCAATCGCCATTATTTTGAGATTTTCGAAGGACTTCAATGCTTTCTCTGATAACATAAAATCCTTTTCCAGTAATTTGGTGAGTGATCGAGCTAAGTTAAAAATCCTTAATAAATCAATGATAAAATCCAACACAACCTAGAAATGATCATACACCGTTAACATTCTTCGGAGGATCCAAATGTACGATTTTTCAATCTTATCAGGATCCACTTTCATTCCTTTCTTTGAAACAATACTCCCTGGAACGATCCCTTTGCGAAGTATAAAGCATGACTTCTCCCAATATAAAGCCAAACTGATCGCGATGCATTTTTACAAGATGCGATCTATGAAAAGCGATGCATTTTTACAAGATGCGATCTATGAAAACAAGGGTTTCCTCAAATCAAACACTAAATATGGTGAAGCCATCCATAAAATTTTCCATTTAATCTCTAACCGTTCCAGGAAAAAATATCAACATGCATCTCTAAAATGTGGTTGGTGCATTGCACTGTCTAAATGGCATTATATGGAATGCATGGGTACCAAACGGGCACGTGAATGATGTTTTTTTCTTGGTTTTCTAGGGTGTGGCAACCTCATTATAACCCAAATATCCATCAAGGAAGTTGAAAAATTCTTTCTCAGTTGATCGTTCCACTGTTTGGTCAATTAAAGGTAGGGGAAAGTGATCCTTTCATGTTGTTCTGTTTGATTCCATTAACCTATACAAACTCTCCATGATGTCGCAACGTGTGTTGGAATGACTTCTCCTTTCTCATTATCCATAATTATGAGTCCCACTTTCTTTAAGATTATAAGATATGGGGTATATAATCGAAGCACTAGACCATTTACAAATCTCTTTCTTAACAACATCTCACATATTAGGGCCTAGTCTATGTTGCATTTCTCAAGTTGGTTTAGAATCATCCTCAATATAGACGTGGTGAGGGCAATATGTGGGATTAATGCATTTCAGATCAGCGATCATCCAACCAATAACTCTTGAATTTATCCTCGGTAGTTCCATTAATTGGTCTTTATGTATTTTATGTCGGGTAAACATTGATGATGGCGGGGAGGGTTTGTTCATCATTATAATACTTCAAATCATTTCGAAGGGCCTAGAGGAGGAGCAAGAGGCCGGGGAGGCGGAGGTCGATGAGGTAGAGGGCACCCTCGCGGCGGATCTGAAGGAGGAGCTGGAGGTCAAGGAGGTGGTCGGCACTTGTGTGGCGAATATGGAGGAGGAGCAGGAGGTCAGGGAGGCGGAGGCCACCCGCACGGCGGATATGGAGGAGGAACAAAAGGTCGGGGAGGTGGAGTTCGGGGAGGAGGAGATTGCCTTCGTGGTGGAGCGGAGAAGGAAGGGGAGGACGGGATGGCATAGCTTGAGGAGGAGGTGGATGGGTGCTGAGTAGGGAGAGAGAGATGAGAAGGAAGGTAAGGAGAAGGGGCACTCAATGTAATTTTGATAAATAAGATGGGTATAGTATAAAGGAATGTAATAGAATCTGATCAATTTTAATCGGTAAATAGATGGAGGTTAACCACGAGGTATGTAGGGTAAGGGTTAGCAAGTTTACAGGGTCGAGGGGGGAATTAGGTTGTTTCAAAGGTCGAGAAGGTAATTGGCAAAGTTTATAGAGTTCGTGGGGTAAAAATGCCTAAATCTATTATTTAACATGAAATCGATGGGCTTCTTTAGAGGAGAGTTGTATGTTTAGCTTCAATTCCTGACCTCCATTGGCATGGTTCGATGATAAAGAACCTCCTATCAGCTCTTAAAGCCTCCTAGATACTTGTAATAAATTGTAGCTTCAATATTAGAAATGCTGCAATATCTTCGTTCCTACTAGATGAGCTTCAACTGTCAAATCCTTGAAAGATAGCTTTAACAATTTATGATTTAAGTAGAGCTCCGACTTAACTACAATAGTAAATATAACCTTCCTAAAAGAAAAATATATCACAAAGATAACCAGTAAAAAAATGATTTAAGGCTTTCTTGAATGATTTAAAAAATTTGGGGAAAACGATTACAATACATGACAACTTCGTAGTATATATAAGGAAGACACGTGGGTATAATGTGATATTCTTGAATAATAATTATAACTAATGAGCTTAGTATTAGACTTTCCAACCATACTAACACCATAACAAGATATAGGACCTCCCTGCATGACAAAAAATATTCAAAAATAATAAAATAAAAAAGTCAAGCTTTGGAGTAAAATGAAAAAGCGGAAGAAATATATCATATGACTATTTTATATGTTGTAAAGACACGTGTTAAGAGCATAACATTCAGAAAAAAAATCATAATAAGAACATATTAGTGACATGTCGCCTCTTTTATAATGAGAACGTCTAGAATATGAAATACAGAAATTCAGCCTCAAAATAAATTCAAATCGCACTATTATAATGCATGGCTTTTTGTATTATTTATAAATTCAGTCATTGCTGCTTCCACTATGGAGGATTTGTAGCATGCTTTAAGGCTACAATTCAAGGAATGTGGCTGTGGAATTGTGTTTCAGGACTTGGAATAGTCGACGGCATTACCAAGCTGCTGAAGCTTTATTGTGATAATGCTGCATCAATCTTCTTCTCAAAGAATGATAAGTACTCTAAGGGTGCAAAGCACATGAAATTGAAGTATTTATCAGTAAGGAGGAAGTTTAGAAATAAAGAGTATCAATGGAGCACATCAGTACTAATTTAATGATAGCGGATCCGTTAACTAAAGGTTTAACACCTAAGATTTTTTTTGAGCATGTTGTAAGAATGTGTGTTTTAAAGAAGTCCTTATTATGAAAGGTTAATTAGTACATTTTATTTGGTGCTCATTATGATTATGACAATCGCATTTGTTTTATATTTCTGAATCATTTCATTGTTATATTATGCATGTATGTTTGCAAATAAATAACATAACCATTATAATGAAATTAAATTAGGAGATATTATTCTTCTAAATTACAGATGATTGGATTGAATTAATATTGATACGTGGAAGGGATCGTGTCAAGTCATATGATGTGTGACTGCCCTGATCATATTATTTTAATTCAATTAAACTATATGGTTCATTGACATTACATAAAACCCATGAAAATGCACGCTTAAGGTTATTATCTCATAATTAAAGATTATATGGACCAAGTGGGATAATGCTGGAATTTATCCCGTAAATAGCCCATATAAAATATTTATGAGATGATAAATATTGGATTTTATCAAGTCAATGGATAAAATGTAACCGCATTATCTTGATCCACGTTGATAGTTAGTGGATTATCAGGAGTCGGTTACGATAGGGTTTGTTATCCTTTTGAACCATCCAAGTCTACCCCTATAAAAGAGACATGATGACTCATTATGCAAGATGTTGAATCAAGAGATTCAGAGAGCCACCATCAAAACTCTCCATAATCTGAGAGAGTCTTAACGATTAGGGTTAAGGGAAGGAGAAAAGAAGGAAGAAAAGATCATTGTCAGTTTCTTTATCTTCTCCGTTACAAGTTTTTATTTGATTTGAGATGGAAGGAGGTAACTTGCGAATCATTATTTTTGTTGATTCTTTAATGCTGTGCTTTAATTTTCCTACAGACGGACCTCATGACATCCTCCCCCCTCAGCATCTACCCCCCGACCTCAATGGAGTGAATAAGATTACTCATGCTATTCGCTACCGTGTGAAAGAATTGTGAATTCGCATCGCCCTCCTTCAACCACCTCAGCCTCGATTTTTGCCTCCACTCCTCCCTTTTTTGATCCTCGTCCTCTAGAATCTTTTGAACCAAACCATGTTGTGAAATCTCCTCATGTGAGAATTCCCTAACATCTTCAACCAGATCCAATCTCATTGTCTCCTGTTGAGCTTGAGCCCTATGCAACCCACGCTCCATCCTGGAGACCTTTCGGAACTCTATGAGCTTATGACGCAAAGCCACCAATTTGATCGTGAACCGCGTTGTGGCTGTCCTCGAGACATCCATGCCCATCCACAACTGGACGACCATCTCCCGAAAATCAAAATCCAACATCCAATCCTCTCGAATATGAAGTGCGATGAGTTACCTCGCCTGTTATATGAATAAAAACAGAACAGTGTGTGGTCCGACCTCGACCTGGGGAGTTAGTGGACATCTGCCAAGCTGAACATTTCTAAAGCCTCACTAGACAATAGGAATCTATCAATTCACAATCGAGACGTGGACTTCCTCCAGGCGTACTTGCAATTTGACGCATCAACCACTTCGAGCTTTAGCTCGTCAATCACCTCCATGAACAGATAGGAGCCCGATCACGCTCACTTCTCTCCCTTGGTCTATCTTGGGCATATTAGAGTGACATTAAAGTCACCCCCAACAACCCATGCCACCTCAGCAAATCGCTTCTTGATATGTTTAAGCTCCACCCGAGCTGCTACATTTTGCGACGAATCGGAGATACCATACAATGAAGTTAGCGCGTCATATCCCAGAGTTTCGAGCCGTGTTGGCTAACTGAAGTGATAGGGAATTGTATCTGCATGGAACATTGAGCTCTTTGACGTGGTCAAAGATCTAGCGATGTCGCATCCCACGCAAGAACACGGGCTAAGCGCCCCCACTTCTTGTCCCTCTACTGAACTGGGTCAAGAAATAGATGGAGTTTGAATGTTAAATCATATAAATGTTCTTATAGTTGAGTAATATACTTTCCAATAAAAAATAAAATAAGATTCCACCTCCACAAATTATCTTTGGGTTTTTACACTTGTGTACTTTTCTACAATCACAGTTAACACTACGCCTCTATATTTCCCAGTACTATCCTTTTGTTATCACATTTATGCATCTATTTTCTCTTCACGGAAGTGTAATATTATGTATTTTCTAATATCGCATAACTGCAATTACAAAATCTCGGAAGGGAACAAACGGAAAAATCCAATATCTGTAAGATCATTTAATAATAAGTGGAAAAGGGACCTTCCTACGTGAAATCGTGTACCGCATGAACGCTTTCAATCGAGACAAATTATTACATTATCATCATCCATGCGCAGGGGTATTAAAATGCCATTCTCAGTTCATCGCTTACATCACGAACTCTACCTATAATGACAGGACTAGAAATGTATAGATTTATGCATGGGAGAGATTTACATCGTCGTCAAGCATAAACTAAAGCCTGTATTGCTTTAAATATATTTTCAGAAGATATTTTATTTGGTACTACACCATCAGCCGACGTTTCATCTCGTCGTTAGCCAATTGCCAATCATTTTAATTTTGATAGATAATCCGTATGCTAATTCGGTTGCAAGGTATGAGATGACGTATGAGCGATCCATCTATAAATATAACATTTGATATGTTAATAGCGGTCTGCTATTCAAATGAAGACTCCGTGGAATGTTTCTCCACTTCTCATCCCTTTATTTACGTTCTTTTTCACTCGTTTCCCTTGGCATCACTAAAGCCACTAAAACCTCTTGTCATTGGAAAATGAACTTTTTTTTTTATGACAAAGAGGGTGATCTCCTGGTTCGTTTGATTGCAGGGTTGGACATGGTTGGGTACTATTCACAGGGCTGGGTGAATAGTAAACTGTGAGGAGGGAGTACCTCTGTGAATAGTACCCAACCCAACCCTGCCCAACCCTGCAACCAAGGAGTCACCGTTAAAATACTATTTCATTAATGAGCGAGATTACATCATAAATTATCTAGACTTTCAGAAACTCAAGAGAGCTCTACAATTTGATACAATATTTCTTAATAAAAACTCTGATTCTTAAAAACGAGCTCGTTTCTTTCTAGTCAGATTGATCAGAGTATCGCAAAAGGTTTTGAGACATCGTCCGAGGAACTTCCACCCATCTTCCTTATTGCCTCCCAGAAGTTCATCGACCCGTTCACATCTAACCACGGGATAGCTCTCTCCTTCCTGACTTTTGTCGAAGCCTCGCACGTGAAGAAAAGATGTTTCCTATTCGCCTAAACTTGCCAAATACCTACCAACCCATGTATATTTCCAATTTACTCCACAAATCATATAAGTTTACGAACTCTTACACCACAATCTTTGTGATTAATTCCCATCTATTGATCGCTAAATTAAAAGGATTCTCTCTAAAATATGTCAAATGTACCCTTGTTGTTTATGTCACCTATTGATGGTCTTGGAATGCATATGTCACCTATTGAGTATAACACTATTCTCAGATATCGCCTTATGATTCCTCTATTACCAGCATATGAGGCATGTCCAATATGCCGCAAATATTGTCTAGACTCCTTTGGGGAGCATGTCGTTGATTGTCGTGAACTCCCAGGTTTTAAATATAGATATGATCTTGTCAGAGATGCCCTCTATGATGATCTCAAGAAGGCTGGGGTGGCGTCAAAGAAAGAAGCACCTGTGAATTTTTTGTCTGATCCACACGAGGGGAGATCCACACTGAGACCAGCGGATGTTTTAATTTTTGGCTGGGCTGGAGGAAAACATGCATGCGTTTATTTAACTGGAGTGTCTCCATTAGTTGGTCAAATAAAAAGTGATTTTACTACGGGATACGCTGCACAGAAAGCTGCCTCAGCCAAAGTTACTAAACTTGAGAAGGCTTGTATTGACAATCAACATGTATTCATCACTTTCGGGTTTGATACCTTTGAGTTCTTGGCGTCTGAAGCTGTAGAGCTCCTTAAGAGGGTTTAGAAAATCATGCAAAGTAATGTTATGGTTCCCAGATCTATGGATGTTGTGTTCCGAAGAATTGGATTTGTCATCCAAAAAGGATTGACGGCGCAGCTTGTTGCCCGTCTCCCAACAATTTTTTTGTAATATGTCATGTTACTGTTTATTATAATTACAAAGAGAGAACCTTCTTCTTCCTTCTCCATTCTTCAAAAGACAAACCAATGAGGAGGGTTTCCCCCTGTCCCACAGCCGCCTCACCTCAGATATGCCATACCTGCTGTTTCTCCTTCCTCCATTGTCCCTCAAAGATCCTTGAAAACCACTCATCTTCCTTGACCGAATTGCTTGGATGGTCATCTAGATCAACACAACTTATTCGATATTATGGTATAGACTAGCACGAAGCTTTTGCAAGGACTACTTAGATGGGATACAGAAACCTGACGGCTGAGAGGATATGAGTTGGATAGATGGAGATCTTCGGTCAATATTTGACTGAAACCGTCCTTAAACCTTGGCTCGAATCAAACAGGGATGTGTTGTTGAAACAAAATAGAATGACCGCAAGATCGGCAATGACATTTCATCAAACAGTTGGTGGCATTATTCAATCTTTCCATCTGCACAATCTGGTCCTTTTCACTTACCGGCAACTTGGCGACGTGGGTATCAAGTGCCCTGAGGGATGCATTAGAAAATTCTACTGAGGAGGCCAAATTGTTGCGACTATATATATATATATATATGATGGGATTTTTACCCGGCAGACCCTATAATCTTTGTCAATAACCTCTACGACATTTGAAACATCGTAATTCCTCCCTCACCCTCGTAAACTTACTCCGTCTTACCCCACGAACCCTACCGTTAAATTGACACATCTAAAGTTAACTTCCATGAGTTAGAAATGAGTTAATCTAACTAATCCATGATCGGATGGTTACAATTAACCACGGAAATAAAAAATAATCCTATCTCATCTAGAGGAGATTGGCAGGATCGAGGGAACAAATCGACCTGTCTTGGAGAAGAGCAAGAGCTTCGGGGGGTTGGGGAGCTTCAATCGGAAGGCGGCGAGATCGGAGGGGGCCTTTGCAGGAGCAGGGTCGCGGGAACCGGAGGGGGAAGGTGTGTGTGTTCTCCTCAACAGGGGGGTTGTTTCTTGCGGGATCGGAGGGGCCGGCACGAGGGGTACGGAGAGGCGGTTCTTGCAGGGGGCCGATCGGGGGAGGGGTGCCTTGGCAGTGAGATGCTGGAACAGGGGAAAGAAGAAGAAGGCGGTGGGGGGAGGGGGGAAGCTTCACAGGGGCATGGTCGCGGGAGGGGGGGGGGGGCTTAAGGCGGTGGCGGGGGAGCTTCGTAGGGACAGGTCGCGGGCCGGGGGGGGGGGGAGGGGTTGCCTTGGCAGGGAGACACGCCGGAACAGGGGAGAGAAGGCAGTGGCGGGGGAGCTTCGTAGGGACAGGTCGTGGGCCGGGGGGGGGGGAGGGGTTGCCTTGGCAGGGAGACGCGCCGGAACAGGGGAGAGAAGGCAGTGGCGGGGGAGATTCGCAGGGACAGGTCGCGGGCCGGAGGGGGGGGGGTTGCCTTGGTAGGGAGACGCGTCGGAACATGGGAGAGAAGGCGGTGGCGAGGGAGCTTCGCAGGGGTAGGTCGCGGGGAGCAGGGAGATGCGTCGGAACAGGGGGAGAGAAGGCGGTGGCGGTGGAGGTTCGCGGGGGCAGGTCGCGGGGAACGCGAGGGTGGCTTTGCAGGGGCAGGGTCGCGAGGGAACCGCCGGCCGGGGGGGGGGGGGGGGGCGCTCCGACCAGGTGTCCGATGATCGGGTGAGGGACTTCGATCGACGGCAGGGGCCGACGGCGGAATGGGCTTCGACCAAGGGCGACTTGTTCAGCTGGAGGTGGATGATGGGAGGGAGGGGCAGCTGGAGGTGGAGGATAGGAGGGAATGGCAATTCTAGTAAATTTGATAAATAAATTGGGAATAGTATAAATGAAGATAACAGAATCCGGTTGATTTGAACGGTTAAATGGATGGAGGTTAACCATAGGGTTTGTATGATAACAATTAACAAGCTTACGGGGGTGAGGGAGGAATTATGATGTTTCAAAGGTCGTAGAGGTTATTGACAAAGATTATAGGGTCTGCCGGGTAAAAATCCCATATATGATTCATCATTCTTATTATTGTCATTGTAATTATTAAAATATATTTATAAGTTTATTTCACCAAGATATTGTTGTAAACTTACGATTTCACATAAATATCCCAACAAATATTGTATTGACAAAAATATCCTTACAAAATTCTTCAATTAACAATACACTTTCATTAACACGATGTTAAGTTATACTATTAAAATTAAGACTTTTATATAAGTAAAACTACATCGCTCTCTATAATTCCAACTTCATATTGAGTTTATTTATTTTTAAATGAAAGTATTTAAAAAGATATAAAATACACATTTTACAATATGTAAATGGTAATAGTCAAGTGTATTTCTTTAATAACGAGAATGATTTACTACAACAAAATGAGCAGGGACAGAGACAAGGGGGGGCGGGAGGGGTCTTGGCCCCCCCGGTCTCCCAAATAATCCTTACATATATATTATATTATTATAATAGAAAATGATTTGTATATAAATAGTTAATTATAAATAATAATAAGTTGTATATAATGGCCCCCCCATCTCCTATTTACAAGTTGGATAGATATGGATATGCCCGCATATGATCCATTACTGTATCCACATCATATAGATTTTCACATCCATACCCATTTTCAAATGTATACATATACCGATATCACATTCATATCAATAAAAATCTACATCCGTGTCCGTATATCCATTTTTATATATAAATATTCTTGTACATTTATTTTTAACTTTATATAACATAAGGGTAAAATGGGGCTACCCTCATGGGGGGAGTTAACTTGGCTCCCTCGGCTATTTTATCCGTCTTTTTTATTTTTTATTTTTTTATTTTTTGAAAAATTCTTCCGTGGATTTTTATCAATATATATATATATATATTATGTCATTCAGATTTCACACAAAACAGAGATTCGTACGACCTCCATCCAGAAGGGTCTTTTTAGCAACCCTGTTACCGTTAAAAAATGATTGTCTGGATGAAGGTCGTAGGAGTCTTTGTTTCACACAAAATTCGAATAGCATAATATTGGGATATAATGATGAATATTCACGGAAGAAATTTTCAAAAATAAAAAAAAAACGGACAAAATGGTGTGGAGGGAGCCAAGTTAGCTCCCCAGGGGGCAGTCCCATTTAACCCATAACATAATTGCGTACCTTCTTTTATCATATTTGGTATAATTGTTACGATTTAAGCACATTTAGAATATTTATATCATTTGTATTCCAAACAATACATGTATATTTAAGCTAATATATAGAGTATTTATTGTATTATTCCCATGCGATCGGTATCCATTTTATATCGATATCCATTTTTACGGATATGTTAATATATTTTTCATCCGCCAATATCTTTATGTCCATCACATTCATATTTAAAATCGGATAAGGATACTGGAACACCTATATCAATATCGGCATCCATCTGTCTGTATCCCTAATCCCTCCAATCTATCAATAAAAAATCATAATTTGACATGAATGCAGTAATCCAATAAGCAACATTTGTAAGTTTTACGTAACTACATGTAACGCATAACCCCAACAACAAAATAACAATATAGTGATCTTTTTTAATTCATCATCATAACTTTTCTTTTTAAATTGTTAATGACATGTATTATTTTGTTGTGAAATGATCTTTTTTAAGCCATAATTTAAATGTTGAGGGCTAGCGTACGATAAAGTACAAACATGAGAGGGTAAACAATTGAGATGCAATACATAAGTATAAAAAAATCCGAACCAATCCGATCCAATCCGTAACCCAATGGATTGGATTGGTCTGGATTCAGATATTTGATGGATTGGGTTAGATAAAAAAAAGTTAAAATCTGTTAAGGTTGGATTGAACATGGATTAAGCTAAAATCCGATCCAATCCGATCCATATACACCCCTAATATGCAATATTATACGAAATTGGTACATATATATCTCCTTTACATTCCTACATTAGGAACGATATAATATTACTTTTTAAAAATCTTAATTTCAATGGTATAACTTAACATTGTGTTAATGAAAGTGCACTATGATTTGAAGAATTTTGTAATGATCTTTTTATCGATACATTATTGAGATATTTATGTGAAACTGTGAGTTTACAAAGGTATCTTTGTGAAATACACCTGTAAACATTATGAGAACTAGTAACAAAGATAAATTACATTTGAGAAAATGGGGTTGCCTCTAGTGGCTACCCTCGTCCCATTTTTCTCCAATTTTTTCAATTTTTTGAAAATTTCTACCATATATTTTCATCACCATATCCCTCAAATATGTTATTCCAATTTCGTTAGAAACAGAAACTCATATGCTCTCCATGTAGAACATGTAATTTTAGTGGTCTTAGAATTGTTGTAATCGACCTATTCTGAATGGAAGGCATAAGAGCCTATGTTTCTCACGAAATTGGAATGACATATTAGAAGGATATAGTGATTAAAATATATAGTAGAATTTTTCAAAAAAATAAAATATTTTGGAGAAAAATGAGGCAAAGGCAACTCATTGGCTGCCATCTGGGGGTAGCCCCATTTTTTTCATTATATAGTCTCAATAATTTGGCCCCCCCAAGCAAAAATTCCTGGCTTCGTCCCTGATCACCCCCCCTTTGACGGACAAACTAATGGAAGCACACATGGTAACGGTGCAACAAGGTAGGAACACAAGTGATAATCCAAAAAAGAAGAGGCATAATTGTAATTACAGAAGTGGCACAAATATAAAATGAGTTTAATGGGGTTGCCCCCTTGGGGCAGTCAATAATGGTTGCCCCCGCACTGCATTCGGCATTTTTTTATTTTCTTTTTGAAAAATACCGTCATGTATATTCATCCATATATCCCTCTTATATATCAATCGAATTTCGTCAGAAACATAGACTCCTACGACCTCCATCGAGATGGTATCGATTTAAAAAATCATGTTACCGTTAAAAAATGACTGTCTGCGTGGAGGTCGTAGGATTCTCTGTTTCTGACGAAAATTTGAATGATATATAGGAGGGATATAAGGATAAATATACATTATGATATTTTTCAAAAAAAACAAAAAAAATGCCAAAAACGACGTGAGGAGAGTCATATTGGCTGCCCCAACGGGTTAGCCCCCATTAAACTCATATAAAAATCTCTAAAATCAACGGCTGCTTTTTTTTTTCCAATCCTCCCCCCCTCGTTCCTTCTCTTCCTCACCTTACTTTTTCTCTACCGCAGTCTTCAGCAATCGAACACCGATCACCTTGAGGCCGGAACCAGAAGCGAGCAGCAACACCACCACAACGGAGCCCGCCGTACGAGTGATACGGCAGACAGGGACGAAGCCAGGAATTTTTGCTTGGGGGGCCAAATTATTGAGACTATATAATGAAAAAAATGGGGCTACCCCCAGATGGCAGCCAATGAGTTGCCTTTGCCTCATTTTTCTCCAAAATATTTTATTTTTTTGAAAAATTCTACTATATATTTTAATCACTATATCCTTCTAATATGTCATTCCAATTTCGTGAGAAACATAGGCTCTTATGCCTTCCATTCTGAATAGGTCGATTACAACAATTCTAAGACCACTAAAATTACATGTTCTACATGGAGAGCATATGAGTTTCTGTTTCTAACGAAATTGGAATAACATATTTGAGGGATATGGTGATGAAAATATATGGTAGAAATTTTCAAAAAATTGAAAAAATTGGAGAAAAATGGGACGAGGGTAGCCACTAGAGGCAACCCCATTTTCTCAAATGTAATTTATCTTTGTTACTAGTTCTCATAATGTTTACAGGTGTATTTCACAAAGATACCTTTGTAAACTCACAATTTCACATAAATATCTCAATAATGTATCGATAAAAAGATCATTACAAAATTCTTCAAATCATAGTGCACTTTCATTAACACAATGTTAAGTTATACCATTGAAATTAAGATTTTTAAAAAGTAATATTATATCGTTCCTAATGTAGGAATGTAAAGGAGATATATATGTACCAATTTCGTATAATATTGCATATTAGGGGTGTATATGGATCGGATTTTAGCTTAATCCATGTTCAATCCAACCTTAACAGATATTAACTTTTTTTTATCTAACCCAATCCATCAAATATCTGAATCCAGACCAATCCAATCCATTGGATTACGGATTGGATCGGATTGGTTCGGATTTTTTTATACTTATGTATTGCATCTCAATTGTTTACCCTCTCATGTTTGTACTTTATCGTACGCTAGCCCTCAACATTTAAATTATGGCTTAAAAAAGATCATTTCACAACAAAATAATACATGTCATTAACAATTTAAAAAGAAAAGTTATGATGATGAATTAAAAAAGATCACTATATTGTTATTTTGTTGTTGGGGTTATGCGTTACATGTAGTTACGTAAAACTTACAAATGTTGCTTATTGGATTACTGCATTCATGTCAAATTATGATTTTTTATTGATAGATTGGAGGGATTAGGGATACAGACAGATGGATGCCGATATTGATATAGGTGTTCCAGTATCCTTATCCGATTTTAAATATGAATGTGATGGACATAAAGATATTGGCAGATGAAAAATATATTAACATATCCGTAAAAATGGATATCGATATAAAATGGATACGATCGCATGGGAATAATACAATAAATACTCTATATATTAGCTTAAATATACATGTATTGTTTGGAATACAAATGATATAAATATTCTAAATGTGCTTAAATCATAACAATTATACCAAATATGATAAAAGAAGGTACGCAATTATGTTATGGGTTAAATGGGACTGCCCCCTGGGGAGCTAACTTGGCTCCCTCTACGCCATTTCGTCCGTTTTTTTTATTTTTTATTTTTGAAAATTTCTTCCGTGAATATTCATCATTATATCCCAATATTATGCTATTCAAATTTTGTGTGAAACAAAGACTCCTACGACCTTCATCCAGACAATCATTTTTTAACGGTAACAGGGTTGCTAAAAAGACCCTTCTGGATGGAGGTCGTACGAATATCTGTTTTGTGTGAAATCTGAATGACATAATATATATATATATATATTGATAAAAATCCACGGAAGAATTTTTCAAAAAATAAAAAAATAAAAAATAAAAAGACGGATAAAATAGCCGAGGGAGCCAAGTTAGCTCCCCCCATGAGGGTAGCCCCATTTTACCCTTATGTTATATAAAGTTAAAAATAAATGTACAAGAATATTTATATATAAAAATGGATATACGGACACGGATGTAGATTTTTATTGATATGAATGTGATATCGGTATATGTATACATTTGAAAATGGGTATGGATGTGAAAATCTATATGATGTGGATACAGTAATGGATCATATGCGGGCATATCCTTATCTATCCAACTTGTAAATAGGAGATGGGGGGGCCATTATATACAACTTATTATTATTTATAATTAACTATTTATATACAAATCATTTTCTATTATAATAATATAATATATATGTAAGGATTATTTGAGAGACCGGGGGGGCCAAGCCCCCTCTCGCCCCCCTTGTCTCCGTCCCTGGGGGTGATGGAGTGTTTTGGGGCAAATGAGGAACTGGAGTGTTTTGGGGGGAAGGAGGAACCGACAGGCGAGGGGAGGAAGAAGATGAAGGACATATCTATTATAGCTGTTCAATATAATAACACTTGTGTTCAAAATTTAATGTTCGTTTGGGACGTGGATGGACGACAACTGCTCAAAGAGTACATGTGATGATAGAGCAGGAAATTAGGGATGCAACTGATATTGTAAAGGGAGGGGGCATAACTAATATTACAAAAGTTAAGAGTAGCACAAATATAAAAAAACATTGATTTTACTTTGTTTAGTTTACTCACCTTTAGTGATGAGCATTGTGTAAGGTCGGCCTGACCCAGCCCGATGCTCGGCCCAGGCTCGCGAGTAATAGGCAAGCGAGCTTGGGTTAAATTTTCGTCCCCATTCTATTATCGGGTTGGGCTCGAGCAACGACGGGACCGGACCCAAAGCCCGTGGGTCGACACGAATATAGGCCCATCGGAGGTCCGACCTAATAAATATATTTGGTGTATATTTGTTATGTGTGTTGGAGCTTGTATTATTGGAATAAGAATAGCTTCCTTGTCGTTCCTTGTTCTTCCTCCTTTTCTTTGACTGCAAGATAAAGTTTCAAATAATATAAGTATGGAAGAAGAAGAATTTTTTTCCTCAGAGCTCTCTATATTTCAAGGACATGAAGATCACAAGTAGTAATTGCTTCTTAATCGGGCCGGCCCGACCCAAACGGGCTGGGGTTGGGCCGAGGTGAGCCTGACCCGACCCTCATCCCTACTCACCTTGAACTCAAGAAAGATAAACAGACGACAAAGGTCTTGGAGTAAGATTGTAGCAAGTTTACAGAGATTATGGAGTAAATATAAAGTATATAAAGACTATAGGATAATTGGCAAAGTTCATGAGACTTAGTGACTCGAGAATGTTTTTCTTTTTTTATCCATTCACTATCCAGGAGTTAACGTTTGCGCTAATGAATGATACCCGTACATATGATAGGGATGGTACATGGAACAAGGCTTGACGATTATTCGGTGAGGATGTTCATGGATGAATAAATTGGATCAAAACCAAATGAATGAGGTTGAATATGTTGTTCTACTTAAATTTAGTTAATCCAGCTCAGTTGATTTTACCTCAAAACCCATTCCATTTAACATTAGCCAACAGAAAAAAAACTCTTACATCCAACACTGCAACCATCCATCTCAGGTTTTCATATCAAACATATGTTTACACGCACCCACCCATATACAACGAGTGCAAGACCTTTGGAAATTACCGAATCAATAAGCAACCTTCACAGCTAAAACTCGAAAAAAAAATCCAATCCGAATTTTTGTGGATTGGATTGGGTCGCTTGCCAGCTAAAACGTTGGTCTGGACCGGATCGAGCCTGATGAAGTCAGTCTCTGGTGCAACCACGTGATGCAGACCGCTGCCAATCCGCGCCGAGATATTTACATAATATCCCAAGGACTCAGCCACTTGCGGTAATGGCACCAAATGGGCCCCACGCACTACCCGTCGGGACATGTGCACTGTGACGTAACAACCGCGCATGGGCCGGTGATCCCTGGTCCCACCCCCACCCCCTTACTCCGGTACACGTCCCCTCGGCATCCACGTCAACACCCCTCACCCCCCATCACCCTCTTCCTCCCGTCCCCCACATGATGGCGATCGAGTGCATGGAATCCCAACCGAGCTGCCCATCTCTTTCACATCCAATGTCTCCCCCATTTCCTCCGCCAATCAATCCAGCACATTCGATCCATTAAGGTAAACCGATTCCAAATTGCAAAGATCGATTGTAAGGAAAAGGTCGAAATTCCATGGTAAATGTACATAATGCACACCATGAGTTAAATTAATATATATATATATATATATATATATATTACCTGTATAACAATATGATCCATATTCCCTTGATAAATAAGAGGGACGATTTGATTCGAACCGAACGGATATGAGAGGAGAGTTCAGAGAAGGTAGAGAGATGGATCCATCTCCGTCCAAAACCCTCCACCTCCGCAGCCGAGATCGACCCACTCATTCCCGGGCGGAGCCGCTGCCATGGGATCCGAGAACGGCTCCTCCTGCAGACTCAGCTCCTCCGGATACGGATCTCCGAATCCGTTCCCGATCATCGCAGCGATGCTCCCGGCCTCCTCCGGTTCCGGCTTCCACGTGTCGCTTGGCGGCGGGGACAACTTGCGGGCTTTGGGAGGCGGCGGCGGCGGAGGGGAGGAGGTGGCTGCAGCCGTAGCGGCAGCGGGGCGTTTGGAGGACTTGCGCCGGCAGCCGCCGCCGACGGGGACGTTGCGGAGGACGCCTCCGCGGGTCCAGTAGCGGCGGCACGAGCGGCAGAAGTGGCGGGGCTGCGAGAGGTTGTAGTTATTGTAGTAGCAGAACTTCGTGTCCGGGGAGTCGCACCGCGGGCACTTCAGGCTCAGCTGCACCTCCTGCGGGCGCGGCGCGCGGTGGCGCGCCGTGAGGATCCGGCCGTCGGGGCCGGGGTTCGGGCGAAGGTCTTGCATTGGCGGCGGCGGGGGCCGGAGGAGGGAGGAGGAGGTGGGGTTTCTGGAAGGGTCGGGGAGGCGGTGGTTGGTGGGTGGGGTGTTTCGGAGAGCTCCATTTCTCCTCTGCTTGATATTTTCGTATTTGCCGTTTCCCTTTCTTAGCTATGGCTATTGGCTACGGACGGTTTGATTTTTAATGCGGGGGGATCGACATGATGTGTGATTATGGGATATTTTGCAATATAGTATAATAGCAAATAGGGAGATATCATTGGGAGCTGAGGCTTCGGTTCAACTTATCCTTTGATTTTATGATCATGCACTTGTATCCGTTAAATAGCTAATAACCAGAAGGGATTTTTACGTAAAAATCCTAAAAATATTATAAATCACCTTCTCGACATTGTATTCATCGTAATTATCACACAAGCCCTTCAAACTTGTTAACCGCTACACGACAACTTTTACATGAGTTAACTACAAAGCCAAATATGATCCGTAGTGTAAGAATTAACAAGTTTATGAATACAAGGTCGAGAGGTTAATTACAAAGCTTTCAGGATTCGTGGCGTAAAAATCCCTGTTAAAATTATATCATATCAACTCTAGTGATTACAACTAAGCTATGGTAAATTTGTAGAATATTTACTTTCAAGTCACTTACATGCTCGTTGCATTGTTCTCTTTTCATAATGTCGTCTTCGTGTCTTCAAAGTATGGCAAAGGTTGAGGACAATAGATGTAATCACTATATTCACGTTACATGAACATGCTCTTACATGAACATGCTCTAAGTAGTAGTTCATACTTCACTACATTTCGACTTTAGTTGGTCAATTTGACCTCCCTTTATACATGATTTTTAAGTTGAACATGCTCTTACAATCAAAATACTAAATTTGATACTTAGTTGTACTAAATGAGGCAAATACATTGCAGCAACATCTTGTTACCACATGACGTTCTATTGTTTAAGGTGATTACATAGAAAGGTCCCATATATGTGTCGAAATCTCGGCTATGAGTCTCATTTTTTGAAATTTAATAAAGATGGATCCGATCTTTTTTTTCGATCTCAAATACATGCGTCTGTAAGCTTCTATAATCCTTTTATGTAAAAGATAAATCCTAAAACATAAAGTTTGGAACTCTTAGTTTCTTATTACTACAATAGTAAATGAATACACTAAATGGGAATTGATTCATATATCTTTTTTTGTAATTTACCCTTATTTAATTCACAAGTTCGAAAAATAATCTTCTAGTTGAAGGTGATTATATTAATCGAATAAGAGGATAGATTTACTTAATGATGATGTTGGTCAGTTTGTTAGTAAGCCAATACTATGTTCTATATAACAACAACGTATTGGTTCATGAGAAACAATGGCGAATTATATATCCCTTCTTCTGGGTACTGGCATAACGTTTAGAGATGATCCTCTGCTGTAGGGTCTGCTGCTCCAATAAGGGCGTGGATCGTTCGATCTCGATCGAGTGGTTCTCACGAATTCACACTTTTTGTTGACGTTTATCGTGCGAATTCGTGGGAACCGCTCGATCAAGATTGAACGATTCACGCCCTTATTACAGATTATGCTACAAGAGACCCTAAAACAAAGGATCCATCTCCCATAACGTTATCCAACTCCGCATAAATATCTCGGTTTAAAAAAAACAGGGAGAGATATTTTGCTTTAGTAACATTTCAGAGATAGGTTTGAAGTCTAATATCTTGAAAAGGAAATATTTAATAGATCCGTCCAACCTTCAAAACACTGTTTCGACAATATCACACTTAAATTTCTATCCAGATTCTCAGTAAATAATATTTACATTGTTCTTTTGGATCGAAAATTCATCTGGATCTGAAACATAGAAACTTAAAATTTGAAGTGATTTTAATAGCTCAATATTTTATTGTTGCAGAATTCAAACCCATAGGTGGATAATACGAAAAATTGAATTGAAAATGTTTAATCAAATGAAACAAATACAGGAAGACTGGGTGAATGTCTGAGGAGATCGCATTTCCAGCATAGTTGAGGGAAAATTTTAAGATAAATAATACATGCGAGACTATTAACCGTCCAATATATAATTATAATATATTACAATAAAAAATCCTTTTAATGTGTACAGATAAGATGCCGGACAAAAAATCTAAAAATACAGAAAATGGCGCTCACGTTTTAGAGAAACATCCCGAGACACACTTTTATATACATGCATGGCTACTTTATACATAATAAGAAGAGTACATATTACAAAGAAATTGTTGGGAGACGGGCAACAAGCTGCGCCGTCAATTCCTTTGGATGGTAAATCCAATTCTTTGGAACACAACATCCATAAACCTGGAGACCAATAACATTACTATGCATAATTTTCTAGACCCTCTTAAGGAACTCTACAGCTTCAGATGCCTAAAACCCAAAGGTACAAATCTGAAAGAGATGAAGATATGTTGATTGTCAATACAAGCCTTCTCATGTTAGCAACTTTGGATGAGCAGCTTTCACCAATGTTTATACTGATTTGTACTAGAATAGTGAGTAAGGGTATCAGAAAAATCTCAAGTTCGATATTCACCAATGTTTATTCGTTAAATGTTCGATTTAGATTTGGTTCGAAAATATACAAGACGAACTTTTATATAGGTTTGAGCTTGTTTATTTAAATGAACCAAACCTTGAAATGGTAGGTTTGTTCATGTCCGGTTCGTTAAATGTTTGATACTATATATGTAAAAAATTATATGAGGAATTTCACCATGATGCAAATAAGATATATACATAAAAGTTCATGACCCATGATTAAGACATATCAAAGGATTGTAATCATTCCACATTCTCAAAATACTTAGAATCCAAGGAGTTTCATTTATAATCGAACTTTAAATGAACCGAACCGAATCTTCACAATTCGGATCGAGCCGAACCTAACCTGAACATTATTTTCATCTTATCGAACCGAACCAATTCTGAACATCTAAAAATGCTAAACGATCCAAACCGAACATGGTTAGATTTGCTCATGTTTGGTTCATTTACACCTTTAGTGGTGAGGTTCTTGTTTGAAGGATAAAGTGAAGTGATTCTTTATTTAATTTTGTGATGTAATGGGATTTAAGTCACTTAAATGTTGACTGGACCTTTCATTATCAAGATAAAATAGCAATGATACCTAATTTTTGAGCGAGATTTGGAAGACATGTAGCATATTAATCGAAAATTTATTCCATAAGGTTGGGCTTTTAGAATCATATCGCAAAAGAAAAAAATAACAATTACAACACCCCTGATGTAACTCGGATCTTTCGGATTACAACCATCAAGATAAATAGAGTATACAAACACTATAGGATTGAGAGAAAAAATTTCTTAACAGAGTTGATTCTCTGATATAATTGAATTATTTATTCATAATTATCCTAAGAAACATGAAAAAATGTATCATATTCATTTACTTTTCAACATCAGTTGTCAAAATACAGATAAGCAATCACATTCATATTTTTTCGTCAGATGTAAGTTCCGAATAGACATTTCCATACTCATATTCACTGAACCAAAATGATAATACTAGTGCCGTCTTTCAAACGAATACAATCGAATATATATATATATATATATAATATATATAGAGAGAGAGGATTGAGATTATACACTCTGGTGCATGTAGTTTTATATGCATCGGGCCTATATCTCCTATATTTTTTTATTTTTTGAAAAATATCATCGTGTATATTCCTATATATATATATATATCTCCAATATACCATTCGAATTATGTCAGAAACATAGACCTCTATGCCCTCCATCTAAAACAGGTTGATTACAACAATTCTAAGACCGTTAAAATTACTTATGCTAGAAGAAGGGCATATGAGTTTCTGTTTCTAATGAAATTCGAATGGTATATTGGAGGGATGAATAGATGAATATACACAGTGATATTTTCCAAAAAAAGTAAAAATGTGGGAGATATATGCTCCGATGCATGTAAAATTAAATGCACCAGGGTGCATATATATATATATATCCACTGATCATGTGAGAGCAAAAAGTTGTGAGAGCATGAGAGGAGAGATGAGTGATTCTGTATCACTAGATTTTATCTTTTCTTTCTAACTTCTCTCTTCTGGTTGAATCTAGTTGTGCAGAATCACTACTCTCACGTTCTACAAACTTTTTACTCATTACCATGATCACTCATATATATATATATATATATATATATATATATATATATATATATATATGGGTCATATGTGGCTGCCCCCGCCTTATTTGGGCAATTTTTTTATTTTTTTTGAAAATAACACCATGTACATTCATCCCTATATCCCTCCTATATACGTTCGAATTTCGTCAGAAACAGAGACTCCTACGGCCTCCATCCGGACAGTAATTTTTTTAACGTAACAGGATTTTTTTAAAATCGATATCATCGAGATGGAGGCCGTAATATCATCGAGATGGAGGCCGTAGGAGTCTCTGTTTCTGACGAAATTCGAATGGCATATAGGAGGGATATATGGATGAATATACATGGTTTTATTTTTCAAAAAAAAATAAAAAAGAGGCCGAAAAATGGGGCGGGGGCAGCCCCATTTTTTCCGATATATATATATATATATATATATATATATATATATATATATTGGTCATATGAGGCTGCCCCCTAGGGGCAGCCAACATGGCTGCCCCCGCCTTATTTGGGCGATTTTTTTTTTATTTTTTTTGAAAATAACACCATGTACATTCATCCCTATATCCCTCCTATATACCATTCGAATTTCGTCAGAAACAGAGACTCCTACGGCCTCCATCCGGACAGTAATTTTTTAACGGTAACGGGATTTTTTTTAAATCGATATCATCGAGATGGAGGCTGTAAGAGTCTCTGTTTCTGACGAAATTCGAATGTCATATAGGAGGGATATATGGATGAATATACATGGTTTTATTTTTCAAAAAAAAATAAAAAAGAGGCCGAAAAATGGGTGGGGGCAGCCCCATTTTTTCCTATATATATATATATATAGAGAGAGAGAGAGAGAGGAAAGGGTTCCTACTCCATGGAGTATGTAACTTACCTACTCCATTTTCTTTTTGTTTATTTTTTTGTTTTTTAAAAACTTCTATGGATTTTCATAACTATATCCCTCTAATATGTTATTCAAATTTCGTCAGAAACATACACTCCTATGTCCTCCATCCGGAACAGGTAGATTACAACAAATCTAAGACCGTTAAAATTACATGTTCTTGATGGAGGACATATGAGTCTCTGTTTCTGATGAATTTGAATAACATATTAGAGGGATATAGTATGAAAATCCCTAGAAGAATTTTTCAAAAAAAAGAAAAAAAGAAAATAGAGTAGGTAAGTTACCTACTCCATGGAGTAGGATCCCTTTCCTCATATATATATATATATATATATATATATATATATATATATATATATAATATGGATTAAATGAGGCTAAGGGTAGCCAATTGGCTACTCCCACCATCATTTTCTTTCTATTTTTTTTAATTTTTTTGGAAAATGAAAACATGTATATTCATCACTATATCCCCTTAACATGTCATTCCTAATTCGTCAAAAATAGAGATTCTAAGATCGTTAAAATTACATAATCTAGATGGAGGGCACATGAGTCTCTGTTTCTAATGAAATTAGAATGACATACATGAGGGATATATAAATGAATATACATGGTGCTATTTTTGGAAAATAAAAATAAAAAGTAGAAA